>VUQI01008106.1:3497-19331 GCA_015106735.1 Paratilapia polleni | reverse complement strand
CCCCCCGAGAGAGGTGATTTCACAATCATATCATTGTTTCTATTGGAGTCATTTATATAATATGCTTGTTTTAAACTCCTGAGACCCAAGCTCTTATTTGGGATTAGGTGGACCTGATAAGTATAAAAAAATAAGCATCATTTTTGAATAGAAAGTAATTTTTAAAACAATTATGTACTCATATGGGTACAGTGGGTTTATTTTACAGCGTAACATAATAATGTCACCGTTGATTAACATTATTAAAGTATTAAAGACTTTATCAAGCAGAATGATGTATAAGGTGCAGAAAGGTGCAGAAAGGCCAAAATGTCCCCATATGTCCCCATATGAGGGTGCAGGGTCTCATGAGGTTAATTTATCTGTATATATTTTATTTGTTTTACTGATAGAGCAAAAATTCAGATTTGTTTTAGTGAATTATGTTGGGAACCCTCTGACTATGGTTCACGGATCCCTGGACCCACCTTTGCAAACCACTGTTGTTGTAAGATGCCTATTTGAGGTTCTATGTGTAATTTTTAAATGTTAAATGTTCAGATTCTATTTGCCTTTATTGTACCTGGCTGGAGGCAGATGCTACAAAATCCAGGCAAATAAAAGCGTAAGTGTCTATGGGAGGGGAAAAAAGCATTTTGAACTGACACTTAAATCACGTTTAGAAAATGTTGTTAAATTTAATGCTCTTATTACATGTCTGTTTGTATATTAAAACCCTTGTGACTTCAGCAGCACTTTGCCCTGCAATTACCATTTTTCTCACAAAGGTTTTTGAAACGAAGCTATCCTTACCAGGCTCACTTCTCAAATCAATTCTGCTTTTTGGCTTTTCATCAACAGATTAAAAAAAAAAAAAAAAGAATCTCTTCAATATTTGCTACACATGTCCTTCATCGCTGAATTGTGGTATTCAGGAGTTTTTGAATAGGCAGTATACTCCATTGTCTAAGAACACCAGCAAAAGCAAACAGCCGCACAACGCACCAATTACAGCGTCAGCGTTCATACTCTTCAACACAAGCAGCACTGCATGTGTGTCAAGACTGGAAAACATATGATGGGCTTGCAATTGTAATCAGAATTGTTTAAACTGCAACAAGTTGGCAAATTAGTCATTTCTGTTGCTCATTATTCAAGAAGTGCAATCACTAGTCCTCAACATGCCAAAGTCAGGTGGAGATTTTTAAAAAACAAATAAACAAACAAACAAACAAAGAAATGCAATAACAGAGGAGAAGCTCATACCCTTGACTCCAGACAACATAATTTAATCAGCAAAGTATGTGATTAAAATATTTAATGAGCTCTAACATACAACATTTATTGACTTACCAAATGTCTCTTTCTTTATACATTCAGACATGGCTGAACACCTCCACAAAATCATTTCAAACTGACATATATAATTTGACCTTGTCAGAAGCTGAGCTCCTTCCCTCCACATTTCCTTGTGCATGGTGTGTAATTGAGCCTTCAGGGAGAGTGGAAACCCTATCTGCCCTCACTTTGTACGGATCTGTATGGATGATCAGGACTGGTTACCAACTATCAAATCAATAAGTGCAGATACACAAGCAGATGGTGATAAATATGGGCTGACAGTAATTTATCTTGCCTTCACAAGCAGTTTATTAACTGCAGAGATCACAGACTTACATTAACAGAACCTCTGGGGTAAACTCTTAGCAGTGAAAGATTTATGTAATTAAATATGTTTCCTAGCATAAAAGGCTATTAACTTCCCTTCAATATATTTCACCACAATGAAACATACAATGTGGGAAAGATACATTTAAATTGGTCAGTGACCAAGTCAGAAGCAGACAGGCTTTCTGCATTTAAATTGCATAAATTTCATAGGAAAGCCACTGGCAAATCCAAAATGAAAGTTCCATTAATTCACAGAGTTTAAATTACTTTTTGTGATGTAGCTTTTGTAGTCTTTCTTTGCTGCAAATGTCATAGCTTTGATGATGGTTATAGGTGGTCAGTAAAGCTGCAGTTGTTTTTTTTTTTTAATTTTTTATGTAGGACACTAAATCAGTTTGCCTTTAAAGTATGAATTAATCACCTGTTTTCCAGTGAGCCTCACATGAGGAAAAAGGAGGCAAAAACAGAGGAGGACAGGGTTGTCTTGTTTATCTTGATTTGTGTGTCTGTGTGTGTTAAACCACATGGGTTCTGTAAATTCGCCAAGGCCAGACAGAGGAGGACGTCAGTCTCAGGCTGATCATTCACTTTTGCTGACACATCAGCAACCAGAGGCTCGTTGGGTCTCGGGAGCCACTGATGTATCACTGCACACTTCTAACAATCAGAAACAATTCCACATTCAGATTCAGCTACTTGAAAAATACAGGGAAAAAAATCACCTATAGCAGCTAAACATACCAGAAAACCCTTAAAATTCTAAAACAACAGAGTAATAAAAAAAAGATAAGAAATATAAGTACAAACAACTAAAATGTGGAGTAATATAAATTCAATTTTAAGCATAAATGGGTGCTGTGGTGCATGTGATCCACGTTAAACCACATCATAAAAATGCAAATGCTTTCATTCTCACTCCAGGAGTTTACAGTCCAGCAACAAATCTAATATATTGTGGGATGTTTAACATATAGATCTTTTCATTTTCCTCATTCGAAGCAAGTGAGGCACCACACAATATCCTGGGCTTCACAAATGTAATATAACCTGGATTGCAATGGGCCAGTGTGATGCAGCTGTGGCATTAGGGCCAATGGGAGCTCTTTAAATGAGAGAGTGGCTGTAAACACCACGTCTACTTTCTCCTCTCGCCGGCATTACTAGCGAAGCTGATGACAAGTGCCGAGCAGCCCTCTAGTGCCTTTAACACAGCGAGAGCATTCTCCAGGGGAAATGCAATCTGTGTCCTCTGTACAGATCCACTGTCTGCACTTCCCCGCATGTGAGCTGCTATCATATTATACTCCCCGCTCTCGAAATGGGAGAAGGAAATAGGAAATCGGCTCGACCAGAGATGAACCAGGAACATAATCAAAAAATAGTGTGGCACAAACGGCGCAGATCAGCCCGGCATGCAGACCTCCCCTGGCTGAGCACTAAACAATAAGCAGCGGGGACTGCTCGGGATTCTTGTGCCACTGAGAGGAAAGTACGCCCCTTTTTTCACCCCTCAGGCATCTATTGGCTTATAGCAGCTTATATATTTAAGATGGGAGATAGAAACAGGAATACTTTCCTCATGTGGTGATCCCGCACGCCTTTATTGCCAATAAAGCAGCAGAACTGCACAGACAAAAGAAGCTCTGAACATGAGGCAGAGTGTGTGAAACATTATTTAGTTGACCTTGTCCATTACTGGGGTCCCCCCCCCCCATCTAAGCCGAACAAAGAGGAATGAAAATGCAGTGCTGACTTTTTGTAAAAAGCCTTAAAGTGATTTCATTAAAGTGTGTAAAATGTCAGAAATGTATTGCAAAGTATAACATGAAAGTACACTTTTGCTGGATTGTTTTTGTTTGCACTTTGCATACTGTGGTAAAGACAGGACAAAGCCCAATCTAAACAGCCGACATGAAGAAACACACTGCACATTTTAAACAAAAAACAAAAAACAACACAATCTGCACTTCTTTTTTTTCCCTTTTTTTTTTTTTTTTGCCTGTCTGCCTGCCTGAAAAAGACAAAGACACTTGAGCTGTGCATGGATGGCGAGTAGGGTTTTGGATCAGTGTGTGGAGTAAAGTCACTGTGTTTGTTTCAAGTAAATGTGCCAAACACGTGCGTGTGTGTATTTGTGCGTGAGAGACAAAGTGTGTGTGACAGCGTTAAGCCTGAGTGAGAAGTGAAAGGACTGCTGTACTCACAGTTGTGCTCTTGTTTCCCTGTGGTCTGTCGGCGTGTCAGAGTTTCATCCTTTCAGCATCTCTCCCTGGGCTGGGCTTCCTCTTCCTCTTCTGACCAAAAGGTGTGAGGTGGTGGAGGAGGAGGAGGAGGAGGAGGAGGAGGGGATACACGGACTGAGCACAGAGGAATGAGAGAGAGAGAGAGAGAGGAAGAAGACAAGGAGGAGGGAGTGTGAGTGAGTGAGAGAGAAAGAGAGAGAGCACGCTTTAGATAAAGGGAGGGCGAGCGGCGGCTTGCGATTGGTCTGTCAGTCCGGGAGAGGGTGCATGGGTCTCAGTGGTGTCAGGGCGGCGGGCTGCCTGCATCCCAGTCGGTCTGCCGATGTCTCAGATTTAAACACCTCAAGAGGCGGTTGTACGGATTCCTGCGGCACACAACACACACGCTCACTGGCTGGCTCACGACTCACACACTCTGCATCCACATCACAGAAAGAGAGAGAGAGAGAGAGAGAGAGAGTGAGTGAGGAAGGAGGAGGGAGGGTTGATAGAGTGAGGCAGACAAATTCAGAGGGCCGATGACAGCTTCAAGCTGAAGCTTCTCCTTGGCTCCTCATCAATGACAGGTACAGAGGAACAAGAGACAGAAGGAGGCTCCCCCACCCTCCCATTCACACAGTTCTACACACACTCACGCTTTCATGTACACACACAAATCACTCCTCCATATCCAACCACCGTCACCCTCCCTCCCCTCCCCATCTCAATTACCATAGCCGCGACAGATGTATCGGGCTTGTCAGCTCTCAAGCAAGGCTGTGGAGGAGATGTGGGCTAACTTATCTCATCTAATTTAACCAAGCTGTAATCAGACAGCACTGTGGAGCTCATTTATGGTCGGACTGTTTTGGAGGTGGTGGGGTGGGAAAGCAAGAGTAGAGGTGGGGAGCTGGGGGCATGGAGACAGACACAGACATACTGCAATTAGCTCACCCTAGGTCAGAGAGCTGTAGCTGAAAGGTTCAGACTGAAGTCGTTTGTGCTGGAAACCAAACTCGGGAAAACAAAAAGGAAAGAAGAGAGAAAAAGAATATTGTTAAAGGCCAGTAGATAATTGTAGAAAACAGGAAGACAAAAAAAAAAATTCCAAACAGGCTGCAAACCAGTTACGCTGATTTAACTGTGATGCATGATGCTGTCAATATAATTTGACTAATTTTAGCAAGGCAACACCCTAAACATTTAAAAAATGTGATTCAGTCTGAAGAAGAGGCACTTGCTAGGATATTAAGCCTGACGTTTCTGCAGTGGACGCCCAGTTCTGCAGCCGAATGTCAAGCACCGGAATTTTTTTCTCCTCATTAACCGTTGTGCCCGGTCAACAGCAGACCGACTCCAATCGGCTCCACACAAAGTCCCATGAATCCCATCTCCGTCCTCTTCACTCCACCAAATTCAATTAAAAAGAGAAATTGGCAATTAGATCACTGTTATGATCCTGTAACAATGATCTAATCTGTAATTCATTGGCTGGTGTTCCCCTGGGGTGGTGGTGGTGGGCTCACAGACTCCTTGGCATTCACCACGGCTCGGGCGGCGCACAAGGGCGGAGGGTGGAGCAGTGGGACCAAAGGCCTCAACAGTGCCACCACTGGGGCCTCGGTTTGCCCGCGGCAAGAACACAACCTGTGACACACACTCGTTTGTTTTGTTCTCATATGTATGAGAGCTCATTTTGCAGGTTGCATGTGTAATGTATGCAAACACGTGTGGGGACTTACACAGATTTACAGCTGATGTGCAAAAGGCAGAAATGTGCACAAACATGGGCTCCTCACGGGAGGAGCCGTAATTGAATTAAGTCAATTCCATTTGGCTAATGAAGGGGAGGGGAGTAGCTTGCCCTTTCGGAGGAGGCTTCAGGCTAACAATCACATTGAGACATTGGGGGATGGAGGTGGCTAGGGGAGGTGGGGTCACAATATCTAGACTGGAACCAGCGTCTTGTCACCACCTTTGTAACTGGAGTCATGCAATTGGAGCCCTACCACATGTGGACTGTCTGCAGCCCTTAGCATCACTCCTCTGACCCAACACAGCAGTCGTATTTGTGTCTTTGTTATTTAAAACCCCTGTTTCCTGGCAACATTTAATACATTAAAGACTGTTTTATCTTATCATCCATCTCGTGGCGCTTATATTTAGTCTAGGGATAAATGCAGTGTCCTTTATGGCAGACACACACACCTACACAGACACAGAGACAGTGGCAACAGGAAAGCAAACTCACTATCATATATATAGGAGTGTGTGGGCTTGTGACACATACACACAAACACGCGCAGGAACAGTGTGATTGCTCTGCTTCGCTCGTTTAGCACTTCTAAGGCAGAGATCCCCAGAGGCCACCCATCACATCCAGTTACTGTGGCACACAGACACGACCGAGCCCCACCTGCCTGCTCTCACCTCAATCTGTAGGAGGGAGGAGGCACTGGCACCATGTCGCTCTCTTTTTCACTTTCTCACACACACACACACATCACTCACCAAAGATCAAAGTTGTGGTCACAGTTGCACCCACACAGATATCTCGTATCTAAGATCAAGAGGACTTTCCGCTATGCAGACTTTAACAAACCTGCCATCACACACATTAACTTGTTACAAGTCTCCTCCTCATCTTAAATCACAAAACTACACAGCTAAAATGCATCTGGTAACTTACTGTATCATCGCCATGCTCAGGCTTTCACATGAGAAGTGTGAAGAAGGTTAAGAATCCCCACATAGTAACTCTGTAAGAGTAGAGAGAATACTGTTATTTTCAACATAGCGCCAATTTTAACAAATTTAATGTTATTACCTAAAATGAGTAAAATGTGTTGGCTGCGGAGCGCCAGTGAGAATAACAGATGGAATAAATGGGAGTTGTTGCATTTTTTACTGTTAAAGAAGGAGACTAATGAGACAGAGCTGCTTTCACTGTTGAGTCATGCTGATGGCATCAGGTGTTGAGATAAAGATGTAATAGCTTGCTCAGGGGTGCTTCCCTAACACATGCAAAAACAGAACTGGGAAGCAGATAGCTGGTGTGGGACTATGTTGTTCGGGGTGAAACTGGGGATATGAGAGGGTATATGAGATGGAGGAGGTCTGGCCGGTGATTAGTTAGTTCCCTGCTGGTTGAGCCTGACATGTCACAGGTTGACGTGGGATGCAATTATAGAAGGGAAGTTTCCCAGCCCCTCAGGCATGTGCCAGCCATGCTGTCAACGCTGGCTGATGTGTCGACTCTTGGCACCGCCAAGGGTGTCACAGGCTCTTATGTGTGCTCAAAACTGCTACACTCCCATGAAAATTGGCCTTAGCTTTCCCGAATGCACTGGATGATGACTCTCTCTGTGTGTGTTTGTGTGCATATGCCTGTGCACACATGCTCAGTTACCTTTGTTTGAGTATTAGTTAAACCCTTCTCCACTCCCAGCCTTCCCTCGGTCTCACTCTTTCTTATTTCCTCTGAAGCTACAAGGTAAAGCCACAACACTTGTGATTCTGCTGGCTTCTCATGCTGTTCCCACATCTTCTCTTTTTCCCATATCAGCCTGCATATGACTCTGCCAGCAGTGCGAGTAAGCTCTATAAGACCCAAGGCAAATTACCTCAGCGGGACACTGTGCTTCTGTTCCCCTTGCTTCCTCTTCCTCTTCCTCATCGTCCTCTCTTTCCCCCCCTTCTCTGCATGCCACAAATCAAAGTGTGTACCTCAGCTCTGGCTGCAAGTCGTGGGAGTGCAGCTTAAAATGAATTCAATGTCCTCCACTGGCAGATTCATGCCTACCCTACAGTGTGAGAAAAAACTGCTCCACTATGTGGGAAAAAAGGGAACATGGTCTTTTACTAAAGGACACAGATGGCCATCTGAACTTCTGTCAAACCTTTTTTTTTTTTTTTTTAAATCATAACATTTTTTTCTCAGAAAATTGATTTGTACAAAGACTTCCATACTACCATCTCGTGGCTTGAAAGCCATGCTAGTGGGCCATCAGGTGTGATTTTCCACTTCAGACAATTTTTTTAGGAGCCGAAATGGCCTGAAATTGGATCCTCTGGCAGCTTGCAGTTCCTATGAACTAGCCTTGGGCTACACAATACTTAGATGCACCCCTTCTCTGCTATCATTTCCAGAAAGACTCAAGTTCTAAAGATGCAGCCACTAATCCTAAGAGAGGGGGTGGAGGAATGGTTCTGGGTCTGATGCTCAGCAACATTCTCACCAACAAACATCTCGCCACAGTTGCATACAAAGATAATTGTACAACATGTTTAGAGGAGTATATTTTGAATCTTGAGGAGTGTTACACACCAACCCGATCAGAGTCACTGGGGTCTGCTGCTGTACCCTCTTAGTGTTGTTAGCAATAACTGAAGTGAGCCAGCAGGACGTGTCCCTGTGTCCTCTACCTGAGGCCCTGCTGTGATCCCACAGCAGGGGAGCATATGATGCTTTTTTGCCCCTCACAGTTCATAGCCCAACACCCCAACCAAGAGGGCCTGATTAAATCTGAGGAACAAGGGCTAATTAAACAGGGCTGATCGGGGAGGAGTAAATTATTTAACACAGACCACACATACTGATGGCTCTTCTTCAGATCCTGAGTCAGACACTTCTTTTTGTTGCTTTTGTCTCTTCTGTTTCATTCTGACTTTACATCGTCTTTTCTACTCTTTTACAACATTTGCACTAACGCTGTTTCATCTCTTAAATTGCTTCATTCAGTAGCCACAGAGCAGTCATGAAGCAGTCACAGGAACAAATGCTCGGCCAGAGCTGGGGCAAGATAACATTGTGGGTTGATTAAAGACAAGGAGGGAGATACCAGCACCATCCTTTCAAATCAACATAGAATGGGTGACAGAAATATCCCCGTGTGGACAAATTTAACAATGGGCCAAGTTAAAATGTTAACTTTTTGGTCCCTTATGCTTTCATGCTGAGTTTTATATGTATATAAAATATATATTTATATCAGATAACACCTCCCACCTACCTGCCCTAACCTATGTATTTTGAAATAAATAACCCTTCCTGTTTTATTGTACCCTTTGGAAACCTGTAGACTGTTAAGAGAGCTTTTTGCTGTGCTGTGCAGTATGACCAAAAGTTCACAGGGAAACTCATGTATTCATTCACTCAGCAGGGGATGGCATTTTCCATTTTTTTCCTTCTGTGTTGTGGTCTTTTTCTGACAGCAGTGCTCTCTCTGGGCCAATTTCAGACTTTCTGATCACCCACTGCACCGTGCTCATCTTTCAATGGCTACAGGGTGCTAACTGCAAAGCCTAAAGCCCACAAAAAATCACTGACCCATGACAGTGTGGACTTGAGAAAAAAATCGGTCTACTGCCTTGTAAAAAAAAAAAAAAAATGAAATTATGCATTTGCAATATGTTGTCACAGAACAATTAACCTTGAGAAAAGCTGCAAATGACCACAGCAAGGGAGCATCTAAATGCAGCACTCAATACTTCCCAGTGCTTGACCAAAGAAATCAAATGAATCAATTAGTTTATATAACACCAGGGTAACTGTAACTCTAAAAAGAGAAAATTATGCTGGAGTGATTGTGCTAGACTGTGCAAACTTTGAAGTGAAAACTACATATGCATATTTGTCATATTTACTCCATAGGTGTTTGCTCTGTTTGCTCCCACTTACAGCTACTTGCATCTGTGTTTTCCCCATGGACCTCAAGCTTGAACAGAGAGCAAATATCAGTTTCTGTGTCGAACAAACCCAACTTTTATGTCAAGGATCATCACTGTTGATGAGAATTGAGTCTCTGGTTACGACCCAGAGAACCTGACCAGTTTCGCGGCACATCATGTCCTACTGCACCTGTTGCAAATAGGAGCACACTCATCTTTCACAGGGTTTTTACACCATGAATTTATCCCTCAGGGTCACACTGTCAACACTGAAATCTACTGTAACATCCTGAGACTTCTGCCTTCTGAAAAGGCAGAAGCTTTGTGGCTAACACCGAGCTATGATTTTAAATTTTATGGGCAGAGTTGCAGAACTGCATGATCACACCTTGTAAAATGGTCTCTGTTCTACAGAGATGACAGAGAAAAAAAAAAAAACACAAAAACTGAGAGTGAAGAGAGGAGAGCTCCATGCAACAGCCTGCCAGCTCTTTTGCCAGAACCATAAAGACTGCAAGACTTCTTGGTGGTTAAAGCTCCTCAAACCTCTAAGCAGCTCATGAGGCTGAAACATGCAAATTTGATAGTTTTCAGGGTGAAACATTTTGGGCAATTAAAATGTTAAAATTGCAGCATACTTGTAGGATTGTTCCTCGATATTCATATAATAACAATTAGGAGAACTTCATGCCTACACCCAGGAGAGCTGAGGGCATGTTCCAGGTTTTGTTGTTTTCTGTCATATTTATATTTACTGTATGCATGGTGGATGCTCATTTTGAACATGGCCAAAATTTAAATATTGAGGTCAGTGTATTTAAAGCTCAGGCTTTAGATTTCCTTTAAACATTTGATTTTTAGTGATTTTCCTGCTCGTGGGCCTGGTTTATATAAACTAATGGGCACAAACGCAGCTCTGCTCTGAGAACAACATCCTCTTCCACCTGCTCCATCTAACTCAGTAAGATTTGGAGGCTGACCAAAACACTTCTTTATCTGTTGTAAAGGAAAGTTAGTTAAAAAGCAGACACAGCTTGTTTTTTCTGACCAACAACAGCTAAAAGCCAACATGCATGTTCATCCACGCCACTTCACAGAGGGCTGTGTTCATCAAAAGAGCCCAGTATGAAGCTGGATTTTTGTCCAAGCTAATGCTAAAACACTGGGCTGCTTCCTTCGCAGTCAGAATTGGAAGCTTTATGTAACATATTACTAAAATATCTTGTATGGATGATGGGACTGAAAGGGTTGTAATTACACTTTCAGGAAAAACACAGAGCGGATTTATATCTACAATATCTCTGATATCTGTACCTAACAATATAAAGCACCTTGAGATTACTGACCTTGTGAATTGGCATTATTTTAATAAAAAAAACAACAAAAAAAAAACAGAATATTTGCAATGTAGCTAAGCTGCTCTGTATAACTGTACTAACTACTACAAGCTGTTTTATCTTTAAAAAGCAATTCATGGTAACAACAGTCTAACAAGGCTACATTAGCTTCTTATCTGTTGCAGCTCAGACATCTAAGCAGCCATTCATGCTACTTGTGGATCTTTTATTTTAGGTGGAAAATGTGTTGGACTTACTGCAGTGTTGAAAGTATGAATTTTGTTTTGAGAAGAAAAATACTTGTTTTTAGTGATACTTCAGTTTGCCTTTAGAGCCTTTACATCTGTAACAAGCGGAAGCCGGTTGAAGGATTACAGGAACATAAAAAAAGGAGACACTGGACTCAAAAGACTGCCTGTTTAAGACTGAGGATGAACTGGGGCCAGCATATTATGAACTGTAAATCATAAAAAGCTACTCCAGTGGACGCCCAGAATAAAAATATATAGTTGGAAATGAGCATAATAGATCTCCTTAAGAGGATAAAACATTATACAATGTTCCAAAGTAGAAAAGAAAATGATAGAGATGACAGAAAACTTGGATAACATTTTCTTTTGATTATCTTATTTTCATCATGGTCGAAACCAAGTCCCCAGACTGTGATATTCAAAATTAGAACTAGAGTAACGTTGTCATGGAAACACAAGTCAGCAATACATGTGGAGCCTTGACATATCACCAAGTAAAAAAGTCCAGGTACATGTAAGGCATTTTTTTTAAACAGCCTTTGCAACACACCATGACTTTAATTATTAATGGCTTTTATAGAAGCTGAATAAATCACAGTGTTTATGGTAATATATCATGGCAAAAAAAAAGAAACGAGAAAAAAAGGGGGATAAACTTTTAGATCTAGAGGTATGCAATTGCTTTATAATGTGTTTTTTCTGTCTGTGCTTTAATGCACTGAGACTGTATAGGCTGTGTTGTGTCTGTGAATAATCTAGGGCATATTCATTATGAAAACAACACTTTACTCCAGTGGCAAAATGATGTTGACCTTTGCGAAATCGAATACTAGCAAACCGTGTCTCATTGTTCAAAGATAATAGCTGGGCAACATCCCTTGTAAGGCAGATGATGTTGCTGGCATGCTGAGTGCCAGCCTCGCTATTGGGTGGGTGTTGGACTGCTGATGACTCATTCTCTGCTTTAGGAAGACCTGGGTGACAGGCTTCTGTTTTAGCTACTGTAACAAAGAGTTTCCTGTTGTTGGTGAATCTTGCTTCACTTAGATAAATGACTGAGCAAAACCCTCTTTTGTGTTAGCAACACCTACTTGAGGTTTATTCAGCGCTGCATGGTAAAGAGGAAACACAGGAAGTGCGCGTGTAAAAGAGGGGGAGACTAAGAATGAGGGAGTTTAAAAAAAAAGAGGGGGAGATGCTGGCCAGCCACCCTAAAGAAGCTCGGTTCATTCCCCTGGGAAATTGCATCACATATTGATCCATGTTCCCTGCATCTAATGGACACAAAGGGTGGAAATGCTGGTGGCAATTGGAAAACAGCTATGGGAATTACAAGGAGTCATTAAGGCATAAAACCCAGGTTGGTCACCTGAGGACCATTCACCTGCCTTCACATGTACCTCTCAGTCCAGCGTTACCACAACAGCCACATATACTCAGGAGTTAGATTGCCAAAGCAGTGGGTTCACAGACTCAGACAAGCATTTGTCTCCATTACAGCCCTTACACTAGCAAATAAACAGGGGAGACAGACAATCATTCTACATTACATCCATGACTATAGCACTTTACATTTTCTATCAGCGTAACAGACTCCCTGGGCCATCTCACAATCCTCACATTCATTTTTTACTGCCTCGCACACATCCTGTTACTCATGTGCACAGATGGAACATTTACCAGGGAGGGATTTCCGCTACTGCTATAACATTTATGGCCCTTCCTCCAAGGCAAAAAACAACAAGATCCAAAACAAGGTCTGGATCCTAACCCAAATCTGTCATGCCATCAGTGTCGTTGTACAGCTTCAAAACAAAAAAACGAAATGCAAAACACAGCCCTCAGCACCAGACAGCACCTCTCCTTTCTCCTTCAACCTCAGTGTCTGGTTTGTCCAGAGAAAGGGTAGCAGCTACATGTTACTCGCTGCCGCTCCGTTTTTCTGATGGGTTTTACAACACAGTGCTAAAAGAAAAGCAAGAGAGGAAATCTGTGATTATCATTAAAGTAGAAGGAAGTGGGAGGATCAGCAGTGATTTTAGTCAGTAGAGCTCACAATTTGAACCTAAGGACTAAGGACAGGAGGTAGAATGTTTTTGTTGTACAGTATTTTTCACACTAAGGAGACCAGCTAATTATTTTTAATTTATTTTCTAAACATGTTCCCTTTAGCTGCAAATGCACAGCAGGGACTCTATCTCCTATACAGTTTTAATTTGATTTTTATCAATTTTTACCTCCTTTTCAGCAAATAACATCTGTTTTTCAGACCATCTGTACTGCAGTTCAAATACCTCTCCATTATTCTTAGAGGCATCCAAACAATTTCACACATATCAGGCACTTATGTGCATGTAAATTATTGATCACCTTTCAACCCCTAAATCAAACGAATTGACTTTATGCATGTAAATAAGGTGCGGCACTTAACTGAGGTGTGTGATTTTGATTTGGTGCCATTTGGATATAAAGTGCAGTGAATGCTGAGTGCTATTACACCCAGAGAAAGGCAGCACATCAATCTCTGTCACAAGTGGAAACTCAAGGCAGGAGAAGCCAGCACGGAGCTGTGGTAGCTAACACCAGCTGCATAAAAACTAAAATCCCACTAGTGAAGGGAAAACTAGTTCTGTATAATGAACCCTATACAAGCTTAGATACAGCTTCTCATCTTTATTCTGTATTTTAAAATGCATACAAGCTATGAGATGGGATCTAATTTTAGCCCTTAGGTGGTCACAGAATGTCAGTTATGACAGCAGGTTGCACATAGATTCAGCTCAGCTGTCAATATATTAGTGTCACATACACACATTTCATGATCGCCTAGTTGGTTCTGCAATGTTGCTTGCTTCCACAAGTGTAGGTCTGTTGGTCAGCTGATTTTCTAACTGTAGCACTTGCTTTCAGGCTAGGGTCCTTATCAAGCAGCACGTGATGGTGTTCAATATTTAACAGGTTGTTTAGGGAAAAACCTTTGAAGGTTTGTATATCCAGTGTACACATGGTGGGGTAACCTTATCTTCTGGAGCAGCGAAAGCACAGTTTTGTTCCCTTTTCAAAGAAAGTATTGTGATGCTGATGTTGGTCAGTGAAATGAATGCTGTGTTTGTGGATAATTAGCCCTTTTCAGATATGGTATATCCAATATTATTAGCCTAATGAATCAATTGCGGTGTTTCTACATATGCACTTCAGCCCTCAACTTTTCTAGAGATTGCCTGGCTGCTGTATGTGAAAAAGGTTGAAGCTTCAGCAACACTTGTAGTATGAAGTACAGCTTTTATTATTTGACCAACGCATTGGATGAGAGGAAGCTTGGAGCACCACCCCAGGTTTGCGCTCTTCCTGTTTGAGTGTCAAACATAATGCCACCTAGGTTTGATATTGGTCACTCCCCAGTTGGCCTTATATCATATGACCATATGCCCATTCCATTCTTGCTAGTGCTTCATTGGTGGATAAATATACTGGATGCAGACAATTGGGTGTTTTAAAAAAAAAATTCTAAAAATTATTTTCTGCGCAATCACACCATTGAGTGGATTGGTGGATAGGTATACTGGATGCATATGATTGGTTGTTTTAAAATTTTCCTGTTAGAAACCTTTTTTTCTACTCAAACACGTATGCTATTTAAAGTGCTGTCTGCAATGTAGTTCTTGATGACCCACAGGCCAAAACGCATTGGTCAAATAATAAAAACTGTTCTTCACACTACAAGTGTTGCTGGAGCTTCAACCTTTTTGACCTGTGCTCTTCTCCATGCACCTTGGAAGTAGGTGAAGTTGTGCCAGAAACCTCCATTTTGTTCCCTAAGCTGCATGTGAAAAGGCAAATATCTGATATTTAAAGGTCTAGAATAGAGTGTGATGTCCAAATGAGCCCATGAGTGAATAGCTCAGGTAACTGTCTGTCTGTCTGTCTGTCTGTCTTGTCCAGCAAGCAAGTGGATGTCCTGTGTCCTACCTGCTCCACACTTTAAGCGTAAGGAGTTTTTCCTTGTAGTGACAACGTATCTAATGCAGACTACTCCCTGCTGTGTGACCTTGATTCTCCCAACAATGTTTGGAGTTCATGTATGAAAACAAAGTGACAGCCAAAGATATTATAAATCAGAACCACGGCACTCAAAGAATCCTGAACTGATATCTTTGGAAGAATTCTATAATAGCAAACACGATGCTAGAAATATAAAGTCCAGAGGTAAAAACCTTTTCAAAGATTATTTTTGAGGAAATGTCAACAAATTTTTTGAGCGTTTTTTATACAGATTTGTCTGTCCTGCGGTTTTTATGTTCTGGTGACCACTGAAATTAGGTATAATTTAGATAACGTTTCAAAAGAACTACCAAGGTAAGTGCACAGAGACATTTCAAGATGGCTGCCAAATGGCTAAACTTTTTCTTAGAAGGACTTTGGTTTTTTCATTCAAACATAAGTTAGTTTTATGTTCGTGGCCCTTAAGGTTTCGTTTGGACAAATACACAACAGTGACAGAAAGGCATGGTACACCTGCTGTATTAGCAGACATGGTGAATAAATGTGAGTGCATTCTAGGATAAATTTCTCTCTCATGTTGTTGTTGTTGTTGTTTAGGTCTTTCTCTAAAACAATCATTTTTTTTTTTTTTTTTTTGTTTGTGGTGTTTTTTTTTTTTTTTTGTGTTTTTGCTTTTTTTTTTTTTTTTTTTTGTTTGTTTTA
>VUQI01008104.1:98728-112473 GCA_015106735.1 Paratilapia polleni | reverse complement strand
TTTGTCTTACAAATATAATTTTAACAAATGTGCTTTTCCGTGAAAAGAGTCTGTCCTCTGGGGACAAATATTCCAATCAATTCTTAATGGTAATTTCCTGATTCAAGAGCACAGATTACAGGGTGCTGGAGCACTGATAATAATGTCTGGTTATGGGGTATGTTGCCTAAATTTTACTAATTCCTGAAATGCCCCTGGCTGAAGAGACATGAGAAAGTTTTAAATTCTTCAGCCTAAAATGAGGGAAACCTCACATTGTTTGATTAAAAACTGGCTTGTATAAATGCCTTCTCCACAAGAAATACTGTAGAGTTGTGTATTTATAAAAATGCCAAAAATACTAAATGTTCTCATAAACATTTGTCCTTTTGCTGCTGTAAAAATGTATGCAAATGAAGTTCTTACACTGCCACAATATAATTTAGGGAGATCTAATTAGTTAATTGCATCACAGTGTGTTACTTTGACAAAGACATGCTATAATTATACTTTCAGTATTGATTAAACTGTCAGTTACTTTCTTCAAACAAGTCGTCCAATTAAACAATCATGTTGAATGTTTGTTTCTACTGTCTTGAATGACCCAAACAAGCATACTTCAAATGAAATAGAGGAGGGTTTCCACTTAGAGTACTATGCAAAAGTCTTGAGCCACCCCTCATTTCTTTATATTTTGCTTCCAAGGAGTCAGACTTTCTTGTAATTTTTAAAGTGACCTTGAGCAATAGTTCTCCAGGCTTTCTGAAGGTCTTTCAAAGTTTTTCTTTAGACATTGGCTGCGTTTTCACTCATTTTCAGTCCAGTCCTTGTACCTGACCATTTTCAGAGGAATATTTTTTCTTTATGTGTTAAGCCACTTAACACTGACCTATGAATCATTAAAGCATAAAAAGGTACCTCACAACTCACAGCAGTGGGTCAACAGTGGTTTTAAACTGTAGGCACTTTATGTGCGTTGTTACTAGTTGCCTGTTGCAAAAACAGACAATTTGTTCCCATTTCTTTAGCTGAATCTATAAAACATGCCAAAGATAACACATTATGACAGGCATAAAATAGCATTTTTCACCAACAAGGTGATTTCCAAAGAGCTATTAGCTGAAAACCTGGCAAATCTTGGCATGGTGTGCAGTCTGCCCTTAAAAAAAATTGAGGAAACTGGACAAGCGCAGGACAAAAGAAGTGGCAGGCCTAAAAAACTATCTACAGCAGATGAACAGTATCTGAAAGTCATGTCCTTAAGAAATAGAAAACAGTCCAGCAAGGATCTGACCTGTATCTGGCCCACCAGTTGATCCATCCAGTGTCTGCCAAAGCCTCATCAGAAATGGTCTCAGTGGAAGGGTGGCTGTCAAGAACCCATTCTTAAGGATGGGAAAGGCTGAGGTATGTAAAGATTAAACAAGAACTGGACTGAAAATCAGTGGCAACAGGTCTTATGGAGTGATGAATTGAAATTTGAAATTTTTGGCTCAAATCATGTATGGAGGAGGTCAGGAGAGAGGTACTACAGTGAGTGTCTAAGGCTCTATCATGGTTTGGGGCAGCATTTCAGCCAGCGGTGTTGGGGACCTTGTCAAAATTGACAGAATTATGATTGTCAGAGTCCGTAGAATCAGATTTTGAGCCACCATGCAATACCACCTGGAAAGCATCTGATTGGCAACAGCCTCATTTTTCAACATGACAATAATCCCAAACACACTGCCACTGCAGTAAAAGCATACCTGGTAAGGGAAACACACAGTGGAACACTATCAGTCATGGATTGGCCTCCCCAGAGCCCGGACATCAACATTATTGAAGCAGTGTGGGATCATCTTGATAGAGAACAGAACAAAAGGCAGCCAACATCCAAAGTAGAGCTTTGAATGTCCGTTAAGAAGCCTGGAGAACTATTCCTGAAGACTACTTAAAGAAATTATAAGGAAGCTTTCCAAAGAGAGTTCAGGCTGTGTTGAAGAATAAAGGTGGTCATACCAAATATTGACTTTCAAGCAATTGTTTTTGGCTTATAAACTCTATTGCCATGTATGTTTGCACATGTTTCAATAAATCGCTGCACCTATTTCCCATTTTCCGAGCAAAATATAAAGAAATGAGGGGCAGCTCAAGACTTTTGCACAATAGATAAAAATGACAAAGTTATGTTAAGAGGAAAGTGTGGTGGTACAAGCGCCACCTCCAACAAACACTTTGACCAGGAAACTAAAGTTTGAGTCACATCTCAGACCAGTTCTAAGTTTCACTTTAGGTCTAGCACAAAAGCATTTGGTTGGGGTTAGGAAAATATAGTGGATACATTTAAAATATAGCCTTTTACATCATGAAATATATGCTAGAAAGCTCCATTTTCCAGGTTATTAGCCCACCAGGTTCACCCCCATCCACAGGTAATGACACAGGTACACATTTTACATGTGATTACTCACATGGCCATGAGAGGTTGGTTTATATAGGACTGGGGTGGTTCTATTGTTCTTTTGTTTTACTGTAATGTCCTGATCCATCTAAAAGACTAACATTCAGTGGAAACAACCTAAACTGTGGCATGTGCCATTGTGCACTGCCACATAGCACATTGAAAATGCAGGAGTTCAGCTACACTAATACTATATTTGCTCACTACTTGCCCTACTTGCCAAATCTTGCTCCCTGCAACTTCATCCTCTAAATGTAATTTTAGGGGTTGGTGTTTTTATACTTTGGAGGAGATCCAGCATGCATTGCAGATATGCAAGTGATCAGAACACGACTGACTACACAAGTAGTCACTGGATCCCTGGAGTCTAGACACTGATGGTGGTGGAACAGAGTACACAGACACAGGGGATTTTCGATGAGAGAAACACTGGGCGATATGGGTCAGGTGAAGATGGGGAGGAGGGGAGATCCACAATAGATCACAGTAGATTTAAGAACAGGGACAAGCAGCTGATGGACCCAGAGAACACAAAAAGATTATTGGACAAGAGGAGTGATGTTGAAATTTTGATTAAGGTGAATTTGAAAGGGTCGGAAAACAGCGACAAAGACAACAGAGCAGCAAGATTAGTCCGTATCACCCAAAGGAATGGAGAGTGAAACTGAGAGGACAGATCTTGTTTATTGAACTTAGATCAAACTGCCTTTTATTTATTTTTTTTTAACTTTTGGCAAAGAAACTTTTTATTATTTCTTCATATTCTGTCAGTGTATGAGCTCCGAGTGTTAAATTGCAAGAGCAGAAAAAACAAGAAAAATCAACTGAGATATGGAATAAAGTCAATACAATTAAGGTGGATATATAAGTAAGCCAGTCACCATCTGGCAGTTCTCAGGAAAAATACACTGTCTTCAAGATTTCACTAATTATGGCAGCAAAGAAAGCCAGAATGAGAAGGCCACAAATTCCACTAGTGACAGCTGATCTATACTCCTATATAAGTTACTGTGTCTTTGGAGGTGGAAGGGGACTGGATCGATCTGTTTCTGTCCTTTGATTGATTTTAATGTTGACTGCTCCTGTCAACTTTGCCCTTCACAAGAACAAATCGAGCATGAAGGGAGTCAGCTCATGATTTAGCTCAGTGATTAATTTTTAGAGCTTCTGTCATCTGTGGTGAAAACAGAGTAATACTGACCAACATCCTTAGAGAAAACAATTTCATGACAGTATCCAGTGGTAGAATAGAAGAAGGCATCTGCAGCTCCAGTAAAAGAAACAGAACATCAATGAACATCAATTTGACTCATCCATCATTCACAGGTTATTGTGATGTGTGAAGTACAGAAAGAAAGTCATAAGTTTTGTTGTCATTAGTTGGTTGTATTGTACAAACAAATGAGAATTAAAATCCACTGAGAAGTCCAGAAGGCTCGCAAGCAGTCACATCCACGACAAAATAAAAATCTGACTAATACTCTAAGAGGAGTAGCAATTCTGGTGAAAATTGAAAAGCGCCCGTAAAATGACATATATGACCTTGACGTTGAGCACTATTTGGGTGAAGACCCATTAGGTGGTTATGTGTAGGATTCTCTAAAAGCTGACCAATACTCTAGGAGGAGTAGCGATTATTGTGAACTGTGTAGGGACAGAAGGACGCTAAGTGAATGTCATAGCCCGGTAATGGTTTTGCCTCCTGCAGTATCTAACTCTCCCCAGGGCCTGGAAAGACCCCAAGGCCAGACGCCACACCTCAACTGGACCACCTGTGTCTCATTCTACATCATCATCAGCCTGCTTTTAAGGACCAGCCCAAGCCCTCAACCCTCGCCAGATTGTCTGCTTCACTAGTGCGGTAATCAGGCCACAAAAGGTATCATTAAGTTTTGGAAGTCCTTGTGCTCACTCTGTGGTTTCTCCGTTTCTAGTTCCGGTCTCAGCGTGGTCCCACTCTTAAACACCACATATCTGTTATCCGTCGGGCTGGTCCGCCCTCAGCTGTTGGAACTACTGGATCATTCTCCCTCACGGCTCATCTGCCTGTTCACCCTCCAGCGCCTTCCCTTCCACAGGAAAGCAAAACCGCGGTTCCTAGCCTCCCAATACAGCATGAGAAGCACAGACAGTGGCTGCAGTGGACACTTCATTTTTAACATTTTGTTTCACTTCAGCTCTTTGTATGTTAGAACTTCGCTCTTTTCCGCAGCTGGCTGACGGACCAACCACTGCACAGGCAAGAGCAGCCCACAGACCGGTTGTACCACATACATTGTACACTGCCACCATCGACAACAGTCGCTCTCTGTAGTTAGACTTGCCATCCATGGACTGCCAACACGCTACCCCCGATGAATCATAATTTCAGTTTAAGGCACAACTTTTACTTTGAAGGCGAATGTTCTCTGTTTCCGGTTTGCATTGCACCTTTTACAAGTTTCACGTCCGCTCTGTGGTTGGTTAGTGGGTGTTTGCAGGCAAGTCGGCATCTTCCATGCAAAATATGGTGCAGCACCCTCTTTGTGATCCATTTCACCTAGTGACAGTCAGCAATCACTCGCCAGTTGGTCAGGGAATAGTTTTTTTCCATAGCAACTGGAGGTTGCCAGGGAGTCGCCGGACGCTTTCTAGGCCCGTGTGACAGAGGCTTTGATTGAGCTCTTTTCAACACTGTACACGATAACCTGATGGTTACTAAGTTGATGGAGATAATAAATGAAATAAAAGCTTCAAACTTTGCAATTTCCACAGTTCAAAAATGTATTTAGCAATTTTCATTACAAAATAAATAAATAAAACTTCACTTAGTTGAAACTCTCTGCTATTTCAACCCATGTTTGTTCAGAAGGAGCAAGGAGGCTGAAATTTAAAGAGCTCTCGGAGACTCAAATCCATTTGAATGTTCATAGCCTAAAGAAACAGGACAGTTACTCACTGGTGCTGGCTTTCCACCCCAGTGCCACCAAGCAAAATCTAAACTACAATGATTGCTTTCCACTGTGTAGCCAGAGTAAAAAACATAGATAAGTGGATTGGATAAGTGGCACAGTATGAGCATTGCTGAATTTTGTTGGAGAGAGTAGACACAGAACAGTTTTTGACTTTAACATTGCTTCTCTACAAGCACTGAGTAAGGTAAGTGTTAAAGTAATTTCAGGCTTAAATTCCAAATGTTAATTTTATGCAGCAGATATAGTCAATTTTAAAATGTCGTAATCTGTGTTACACCTTTTAGTTTGATTCCACTCTCTTCAACAGCTTTGTAAGATTGAATATATTGTGACAGTGCCCCTGTTGTACATTAAGGTGAAAGTTATTAACTTTAAAACTTAACAGAGAGCTAAGCAGATTCATTAGGGTTAAGACTTAATCTAAAATTCATCATCTTGTTATTTTAATTAAGGGCAGAGATACATCTCTGTTTTTATTAATAGGAAGGAACACTTTCTGAACTGCAAAATGAAATGATGCACATGTATTTTACAGTATGTGTGTGTGTATTCTTGTGTAATATGTGCATCCCTTTGGTCCACTTATCTTCCACTTCCCTCTCAAAAGCCTGTGCCTGTAAATGTTCCCCCACTCACTGAAGCAGAATATATATTAAGAGTTTCACTCCTAAAAACTTGCACAACCAGTTTGCTCTAACTGTATAGAATTTTTTTTCCCACTTTTACAGACACTATCCACTCTGGAAACTATAATCGTATGGACACTGGTAAGATTTGTGGTTGCAACTAATTATATAAGTCTCTAATACAATATGTTTTAATTATAATTATCTTATTAGCTTGAAGCCATCCATCCATCCATCCATCCATCCATTCTTTTTCTTTCCGCTTATCTAAATCAGGGCTGCAGAGGGCTGGAGCACAGTCACTCTGAAATCACAGGTGAATAATGGCTCAGTTCCATTAAGTGTCCCAGTGAGCCATGACAGTGAAACAGCTTGCACAAAAGCAGGGCCTCCTCAAAGTAGAATGCAGCCATCATTATTTCACCTGTGTTTCCCTCACTATGACAAGTCAAAATATCTGGTATGTAAATTGTCTTAACTTAATTTGTATAAAACATTTGTGAACGCTTACCGTTTTGCTGTCATTATAATGTATTCATATATGTAGTGTCATTTCTTGTGTGATTATCCAGTTTGTATTTGCAGGCGCTTGCTTACTCCATTGTCTTATTGTGGACAAATGGGAACATATGCCCGCTGTACTGATCCTCCAACCTCCAGAGTAGCTGGCAGGTTGGAGGACATCAGGAGGTGCACAAAGCACTCTTGTGTTTATCAACCCTTATCAGTTTATCAGGCTGTGACCAATTTACTTCAAAAAGAGGAAAGAAGAAAAGAAGAAAAAGATGCACTGTAATCTAACACTCCTTCTTGGCTGTTTAAGATGCAGTATTTTCAAAGAATTTATAAAGACTAAAGAACTCCCACTCTCTGGACTTCTGGTCTCATGTTGGGTGCTCATGAGATATACTGTATGGAGAAAAGAATCAGGCCACCTACACGTTACACTTACAGGAGCTGCTCGGCCATGGAAACCCATGACATGAAGCTCCTGGCTTGTCAGCCACTTCATGTCTGAGTTGCTGTGGTTCCTAAATGGTTCCACTTTTCAATAATACCACTTACTTTGATCATGGAATATCTAGGAGGGATACAAATTTCACGAACTTATCACTTATCACACTGGTTGCTCGAATTCCATTCTTTCACAAATATTTGTAAAGGCAGGCTGCATGGCTAGGTGACTGATTTTCTGCACCTGTGGCAATGGGACTGAAAACACCTGAATTCAAAGATTAAGATGTGTGGCTCAGTACTTTTGTCTATATAGTGTTGTTCTGAATGCACTGCACCTAATGGAGTTGTAGCAGTTGTGAGGTAAACTCTTTTAATCAATCTTCATTATGTTTTTAAAATAGAAGGGGTCACGACAATTGATTTAGTTCTATTTAGATTCTTACAGGTTTTTGATTGCAGTAAAATACCTTTCTGTAAGTATTTCACAGCATCAAGAGCCACTTAACAGCCATTTTGATTTCACACATGAAATGAGCAGCAGCCACATATTAGCAGTCATCATCACCAGCTGTTTCATTTACTGAGTTTCTGTTTTGATTTTAAGCATGATCCTAACATTTGTTGTAGTTTGTTGTAGTTTTTGTTTGGAAACAGGTGCTGACCGATCACCACACGTTTGCAAAGTGGTAGGGATTTATGGGCGAAATTGACTTCGCTGTAAGAGAAACAAAAGGACATTAGTACCATTTCTTTTCAGTGTGGCTATATAATTGATACTGTATTTGTGAAAACAAAAATAAAATTTGGGCTTTTATTGTCAATAAGAAGGCCTACATACACTGTAAGAACAAAGCTGAGAAAACTATCAAAGCAACACGATTCAATACATTTTTTTTAATTTTCTCAACTTATGACTGAGATTTACACATTTAGATGAATTCTGGCAACTTGAATTTTCTTGTTCCCCTAGTTACAATATTCCTGTGAGGTTAACAATAAAATTCTTGCTTCAGTGGAATGTATTTCTAACTTTAAAAAAACATGGAAATTCTTGTTGAGTAATTAAAAAAAAAAACCTAGCTTAAGTAACATAAATTGTTGCCTTTAGAACTGAAAGTTGTAAAGGCAACTGAAAAGGCACCACCACCATCACCACTAGGTTGGGTTTGTTTCCTCCTGGTTGCCAACTGGAGACCTTTCATGTGTTCTAACCCCCACACTATGGAAATACATTAAGCTTTGCCTTTACAAATGAAGGGTTTTTTATATGTTGCTATAATTGTGTCTAAGAAATGCCGAACGAATAAAGGTTGCTGAAACCTTCATGTTTCCATATGTATTTGCTAGCACATTCACCAAAACATGAAAGGTCCCGATTTGCAACCAGGAGGAAACAAAATCTCAACCTCATGCTATGGCGGTCACAAGCTAGTTTACTACTGCTGCTGGTCTGAAGCCCAAATAAATGGGAAGGAGGAACAGAACCTGGCATAAAAATCTGTGCCAAACCAAATATGAGGATCCATCTGCTTTTTGAAGGTAGAAAATCATGCCATTAAAGCTAGAATTGTGTTGCTAATCTCCCATGAATATTGTAATTAGGTGAACAAAAAAATTCAATTTGCCAGAACTCTTGTCTAAATGTGTACAAGAATAGTCAACAACATTCCCAAGTTAAGCAAATTCAAAAAGCTATTGAATCATATTGCCTTGATATTTTGTTTTCTCGCCTTTTTTTTTTTTTTTACAGTGTATTAATTTTAGCCTTTTAGCTTTATTCACTTGTATACATTGAGAACTATCTTGCAAGCACCCTCCAGGTGGACTGCAGCCATTTTCAGTAATATGGGATTAAAAGGAAAATGAACTCTCTGTAGATTGACTCAGGTATTTCTTATTTAACTGTTTCTCTGGAGAGCTTTACACACATAACACCACAGTTCAATGCAAAGGTAGAGCAACAAAGGTTTCACATGTAGATGGGCAAGTGTAACATTTTTAACCTAAGAAACTGTATATATTTTATCACTAGACAAACCCCTGCTGCAAAATAATAATCTTGTCATCACTCCATATATAGCATACATATATCATTAAAGTGAGGCTCAAAAAATATTAATCAAAACTCAATATTAATTTCCTCTCTAGCAACAACCCCATGACCTTTCAGGGAGAAAGATTAATTTTCCACCACTGACACAGATTATAACAGGAATTTAGCCCTAACACTTTCTCCCACAGTCACAGTTACAGGTGTATGCAGTAAATACTGCACGTAATATATACAGGACATCTTATGGCTCGTTGTATCAGCCAATCTTCTCATTTCCGAGAAATACTTTACGACTGCCAAGAAATAATAGGTATGGCCCCTGTGTTAATTGCATTTTCAGATTCAGAATTATACAGCAGTTGGAGTCTGAATTAAGTTATTTCCAAGCAGCTACTGTGAGGATTCCTTGTGAATATTAAAAGGTAGAGTTGTATAATGTGGGATACAAATGTGATGCATACCGCTGGCAAAGGTAGGATTAGGGGAGATGGTTGGTTGATGCTGTACATGCAAATATATTTGCCTAATCTCTGCCTGACTATGCTGACTATAAAAAAGTGGACAGTCTTGTAATTGCAGGTTAACGCAATGACTTTCTTAGAGGAGGAGTTTTAAATGTGATGTGTTGTTGTCTTCTTTTCTCTGAATAGAGCTGTGGAAGATTCCCTTGCCTGCATTTCCACCCATGCTATGTTTTCTTATTCAAAAAATAGAACAGAGGTTTGACACAAGCGTTCAGTAATTGTTTCAGGGCCGAATCATCACTGTGATTTATCAGTCACAAAACATACATTCATACACATTCATTTATACATAAATGTAAGAAAAAAAAGATAAACCCATGGAATGCAAATATGAACGAAAATGCCTGTGAAGTGTTGAATATAAAGCAGTCTGTAATGGCAGGTCACCAAGACGGTTTTATGAACTACAAAGGCTTTTGTGCTGGTGGGCACAGGATGTTGGAATTAAAGAAAAGTTGAACCAGCAGCAGCATAGTTCATAAAATGTTCAATAATCAGGCTCCAGAGTCATTTGCCACCTGCCATCCCTGCTTCCTCAAACACATGACCGAGGGGAGCACTGCATAGCAAACTGGGAAATGCTTATTTTCCATTATCTGGGATTTACACTGGGACAACAATGCAGCGCTTCTGCCAATTCAACAGGCGCCAAGCCAAGGAAATGTCACGGTGACGGTTCAAGGCACAACCAAATGAGAGGATTTCAAAACACAAATAACCTTGTTTCTGAGAAGTTATAAAGAATGCAGTCTTTGCAGAACTAAATACAATAAATAATGATATGCAGTACATTAATATGTTGAATCTATAGGAAGTCTCAAAAACTCAAAAGTATTTACATGGCTGTTGCTCATGGAAAAAGTGAAGTTGAGTGGACAGTTTACAAAATGATCCAGCTTGTCGTCAAACATTATTTACAGGCCTTGCATTTACAGGTTAGTTATATTTACTTTGGATGGTTAGCCCTTTGCTCAGGTTGTGGTTGGGCAAATCTATGCCATGGGATTAGACTCAAAAAAGGTTTTAAATAAACTATGAACGAGAATGAGATAGCTCATTCAGGAAAACGATGCCTGTGTGTGCATAATGCTTAAAGCCATGTTGAAAAAAATATATAAATATACAAATAAATATAAAATAATATAAATAAACATATATAATATATAATCAAAAACAGTGTACCGATATTGTAAGTCAGTTGATTTTGGGTAAAATTGATACACCACATTAATTTGTATATTGTGAGAACAATTTGTAGGCTGTATATACTGTATTTTAGGTCGCATGACTATAAGTAAATTCATATAGGTTGTGTATGCCACAATACAAACATAGATTACAATACATACAGTGCTTAACAAATTTATTAGACCACCACCCAATGTAAGGTTTATGGCACAGCTGCCCTAAAATAACAGTATTGGTAATTACCAAAATATTTTTTTATGTTTCTGTAATGGTTAATCCACCATTATGTGCACAAGCTCTTTAATCAAAATTATATTTTTAATGCTAAAATAAAATTAAACTGTTTTTATCCATGAATTTACTGTTTTACAAAAATTATCTTTTGATTAAGATGCCAAGTTACAGTTATTTATTGCATTCCTGAACAAAAAGAAATTCGTTTTAGTGGTTGAATGTTATGCTTGATTAATTTCTGACTTCTCAGAGAAGTCCAGTGTGCCAGCTCAAATTTGGGTATTAAAATGTGAGCTCAGTTTGAAATTCCTCACCCCTGTTCAAAATGGTAAAACGCAGAGAATTCATTGAAAAGGAAAGAGTCCGCATTAAAGGACTTTGTGATGCTGGATGGTCTTTCCCGTTTTTTCGACAGGTGGTCTAATAAATCTGTTAAGCACTGTACATATTAAATTAAATAACATACTGAATTAATTAACATCTGACAATACTTTTGATTTGAATTTATAGCAAGATATGTGCAAACCACATGTAAATATTTCAATAAGCTTTTGTGCAATAAACTATGGACTATAAAGTGAGTTGGTTTTTGATGTGTAACTGGATCCAGGATTATTTAATTTCCTGGAACAAAGGATTTTTACAGTTTTCAGTGGATGACATCAAGTTTTTGGTTTTTTTTGGGGTTTTTTTTGTCAAGAATGTAAGCATTGTGTAAATTTGGTTGAGTTGATATGTTGGCCTGCTTTGTTATTGTCTGTCTTGTTACATCATTTTGTATTTCATTTTGTATTTCAAGACATAAACTATGAAATAAACTTTCACTGAATTTTAAGGTTTAGGTACAAAGAGAGAACGCAGTAGCTACTGAAAAACAGTGATAGATTTAAATGATTTAAAACAAATTAAAAAAGGTACTGAAGAAAATTCATTAAAATTTCATAAGAAAAGGGAAAACCAAAGGAACAACAAATACATCATGATGACTGGGTTGGTTAATGCAGGTAGATTTATCAGATAAACTGTGGTTCTAGTGCTAGGTGTAAAGGGTACAAATTTTTCTCTGTAGTCAGGAAGTCACAAAGCTGAACTCACAATTTAGAAACCTCATAATCTAGGAAAAAAAAAAAACTAGATATACCATTACTGCTTGAACATGTAGCACAATTTACAAAAAAAGGATACAAAAAAGCAAAATGTTTCCAATATTAGTTAAAGTAGGATTCTGCAAAAAAAATGCATAAGGAAGTGGCTGAACTGTTGGCAGAGTTACTCACAAATAGGTCAGGGACTACACATTGTCTACACATAATCATGGAATTACTTATTACTGTAGCTTTCATTTATACAGTAAATCAGGATGTCTCAATAGTTTTAAATTGAAAAAAAAAGAGTTTATTTAGTTGTTCTATTTCCATATGAATATTTCACTAAATTAAAGGGACTGACACATAAATTTCTGACTTGTTGTGCAAGGACAGATGGGGCCAGAAACTAGCATCATAAACAAGGTGTTTGATGAATAGTAGACAATGTAGCATGACATCCTGTAAAGCTGCACACTTTGTGGGATGATTCATGTATTGCTGGCCTCAAAGGCAAGGCCACAGGATCCAGGCAAATTATTGTATTCATGATCTTAAGAAACTCAGGATGTGAAAAGAAGACTGTGTAAAGATCACTTTCAAGGGACAAATGTATCGTCTTAAAAATGTTTGCTTTTCTTCTCTGTGTGAAGCCAGGACAATTACTGGGAACAGAACACTTCAAAGCCATTTTGTTCACCACAGTCGGGGGTTCGCTTTGAGGGGGACTATATACTGCTACCTGTACTACGCATAATACAGAGACCATTAGGGTTTGCAATAAAGAAGATACACTTTCTTTCACATCATTGGCTCAGTGGCCAAATAGAAAGGAAAAAAAGAAGCACATCACTAGCCTGCTGATTTCATAGCTGCAGTCTATGCTTCTGGTTTTGTTAGAGAGCTGCAACATTGCAGTGTTTCACTACAGAAACCCTTGTTTGCTCTCACTTCCACATGAAATAAGAGGGGTGTAATGGTACACTAAATTCAGTGTTCGATAGAAACCTATATTTTAAAGCCATAGCTCCAGCATTTCTCTGATATGCACCTGCTGAAATATGTCTTAAAAAAAAAAAATAACACTGTAAATATGTATGTAATTGTGTAATAACATATGAAGGTCAAATCACACACTTGTGAGCAAAGCCTATAAACCAAAAACAATTCTAACAACAAATGCTGGGTAGATGTCAACAATGTTGCAAGCAACGCTGATCACAGATTCATGATTTTAATTTTATGTTGGTGTCATACAGTAATGACAAATACAACAATTCGATGATATCTGTGAAGTAACAATTTGGAAGATTTGATTTGATTTGAAGATACAGTAAGTAATTCACATGCACAGATTGTTTTCTTCTTCTTGGGAGCAGTCTACTATGCACAAGGGCAACCATGACACAAGAAAGCTGTCAATCTAAGAACACCTAACAGACTCTATCCCTGAGATAATAATGTTATTTGAATGTATTCCCATTTAGAAAAGATATATGTCTTATCATTAAAAATTAAAATTTAATTAAATTAAAGTAATTGATAATGATAATAACGATAAAATAAGATAACTTACATCATACATTTTACAACTTCATCTTGAATGTCTTGCCTTTTTTTCTTAGTGGTCTACCTCTCTTTCTCCATTTCACATGCACATACCAATGGCTGTCATGTAAAAGGCTCACCTCCTTTTGCTGTT
>VUQI01008104.1:72149-98708 GCA_015106735.1 Paratilapia polleni | reverse complement strand
GAAACTTGGGGCTCAATTTCACTTTGCCATGTGGACAGGAGGATTCAGCCGCCAATCCCACGAGTAGTGAACAACCCCCTCTATCACCTGACAAACATCAGTGTACTTCAACAAATTGGAAATCTACCAGACAGAGAGGGTCTCATGGTTTCACTGCATAAAAGTTTAAGAACCATTTTTGGAATTTGACTTACAAAGTCTGGATATCTTCAATTTGAAACATTCTGGTTTTGTTTGTTTAATTTGTCTTTTAAGAGTTCTCTAAACATTATGGAAGCAGTAATTCATCAATGAAGTGCCACTTTACAAAATCTTTAACTTAAAACAAACAACCCAACTATTACCATTTCATATTGTAAACAGGTCTGAAGAAAGAATTAAGGAATTGAATAAATTTATACTGCATGCTAAAACTAGCTGTCATTTTAAGTCAAGGCTGTTTAAATCAAATTGATTGGACTCATTTTCTCACTTTTCAAGAAACAAAATGGACTTAAACAAAAGCTGCTCCACTGAGAATAGTGATATAGTATGAATGCTGGGCAATTAGAAATTGGTCCTTGTCTTAGTTATAAGAATAACATTTATAAATGTTACTGTTTATTGCAGAGTGGTTATCATTACATCAGTGTGATCCTATGACCAGTGTTGTCAAAGCCTAATTAGTCAGGTCTTCAGCTGTGGCTGGTTTTGCCCTGGGCCTGGTGATAGGTCAAGCCAGCAGAGACAAAATAGCTGTAAGATAGAGTTATTAATGTTGATCAGAAAAATCAAAAAAGGGTGGGGTAAGAGGGGAGGAGAGAAGATGCCAACCATATAGTTGTTTCTTTTATAATTTCCTTGTAAATGAAGGAGAAGTTACAGTTGCTTGATATCAACGTATATCAACGTTATCAACGTGTTGCACTCTGTTTCTATCTTCAATCTAACATTGCCTCCTCCCTACCCAGTTTACATGGGCGAAGGGGTTTGATGTTCCCTTTCCTTTAGTACGTGTCTGTAGTTAGTATGTGGGTAACTGGGGTTCATTGGACTGACTGCTTTTTTGAACCAGAAACCTCTCTTTTATCTCACAAAAGAAACAGTGAACTAGGTGGGGTGGACAAGTTTAAAGATCTTTAGTCATTCAAGAGTTTTTGCTCACTTATTGCCCCTTTAACCTTAGAATGAATTACAACATATATTTCTCCTGGGTAGTAACAGCACAATTTAAAACAGCAAGCACCATAACTTTTCTTATATGTGCTTTTGCTTTCTCCTCAGCCCATTTTCTGAGACCCATGCTGAGTGCCTGAGACAAGAATATTTATGTATATGCACTCTAGTATTATCTATGAGAACAACAGGCACCCTGTAAGCCTTCTGTATCTGTATTTAGACTTCAAAATGTACAATTATCTATGTAGATAAAAATGAGCAGATCAAGCAGGAGATCAGGGGGAGATTGGGATTATTTCTGCACACTGGTATTATTTGAAAGGTTTTGCATATTTGAAAAGTATTGGACATTTGTTTGCCAGTACTGAAAAATGAGTATAATGATTGGTATGGTAACTACACCTTCAGTCTGTAATTTGCGCAACCTGCACCCATCAAATGGTGAGTGAGGGTGCAAGGGCTCCAACTGGTGTGTGAAGGATGGAACAAGACTTACAAGTTACATTTCCTGGTAAAGCTATGACACCGGTAACATTCACCTTATAGCCCATGTACATATGCTTGCTTTTTAGTAATGACAGGTTCCAATATTTGATTGTAGTTTATATCTTGTTCCTGGTTGAAAAATAAAAACTTCTGTCCTCACTCCTTGTTATTAGCAAAGAACAAATTTTACCTCTTGGTGGTTCTTAGCTACCTGACACTCATGACATAGTAATTTTTAAGTATACTGGAGCTGGAACCATAAGCTGATGAATTGACTACTTGGTCAGCAGAAACATAACCAGCATAATTTTTTTCTATTCGTCATTTTCAATCAATATTGTGAAAATGTTGAGGCTTTTCTTCTTTACCAGTGCATACAGCACTCAATCCACTGTATGTAGACTATGCCCTGTCAGAATATGGTTGCATAGTGAATAAAAACACAACAAATGACAATGAACTATTACCTTGTTGCTTTGATTTCATCTTTTTGAGTACACTGTTTAGAATACACTGAGTATTATGAAAGTGAGAGAGTGGCTATCTATTATCTCCTTAAAATAAAACTGATGTTGTCTAATGTTGGTTACAGATAAGTATGATAGGGGTGTATCACAAGCCCACTGAGCCTACTTTCACCCCCAGCTGGCTTAACCCTAGAACACTAACATACATTTTTGTAATGCCATCACTAACGTTGAGTGAAAATCACCCAAACACGTGCCTGTTGAAAAAACCAGGGATGAGAGCAGTGAAACACACTAAACACACTTACCTTTGATGACGTCAGTGAGCAGCCTGAAGCTACCCAAGGAACCATGCAACTCAGACAGCAGCAACGCAGTGAAAATCATATAACCACAATTGAATGGGTGAAAAATCACCCAACGTTAGTGTTCTAGGGTTAATCACCAGGATTTATTTACTTTTTAGCTCATCCTGCCGAAGGACTACTGAGCTCATGCCATAGTCAGCTGTCCATCTGTCCATTCACAATTCACAAGAATCCCTACTTGACATGCTGATGCGTTCACATATTTTCACGTTTTTTTATGGCCATGGTTACTACTGACAATGTAATAATACTCATGAATTCAAACACTTTAATTTGGTGGTGAACGAGTTTAATTTCTCCTAACTGTGTCTGTTTGTAAGCCTCCTTGACTTCTCAACAAATTTTAATTTCCATAAGTTTGTGCAATACAGCCAAGTAATGACTAGAGCCCCACCAAAGATTTGTAAGACCAATACCGACATAAACAGATTTCCATAACATTTGTTATGTGTAGTTATTTATGAGTCCTTACTAATATAATATGACAATGCAGTTTAAAAATAATCTTGTTTTACTGTCACATAAATGACTCATTTATGCTCTGCCCAACTTTGCTTGGATCAGCTGGTTGTTGTGTTTGTGGCATTCCAAACACTGTTGCCAGCAGGGAAGTTGCAGAGTGCCCTCTGGTGGACAAACTATGCAACATCAACACTCATAACATGGGTGAAGGGTGTTTCTTCTGTTTCTTCTTAACTTTTTTTCACTTTCATTTATTGGCCATTGTAAATGCCAATACCGATATATCAGCAAATAGCTAATATCAGCTGATATATTGATTGGGCTCTACCAGTGACAACAAAACTCATAACTTTGCTTCTGTACTTCATACATTACAGTAACGTGAGTTGTGATGGATCATGAACCAAATGAGCTACTACGCCATTGGTTTCTAAAAGGATTTTTCGAGGTTTTACCTGTTTTCTTTTACTGGAGGTGCAGACACCCTCTTCTGTTCTACTACTGGTCAGAGTCATGGCATTAAATGACATTTTCATTTTATGCAAAAGCTACGACTGTTATGTTAGCTGCTGTATCTTTTTGTTTCATTAAAAAGCAAAAACAACCTTTTTTAACTATTTTATACAAATACAACCAGCTCAGAAAAGAATAATTAAATAAGTTTTAAAAAGGAATACAGAACAAGGCAGATGTTATAACATATTATTTTACCAATTCAGCTGATAGCCATGCACTGTCTACTAATTGTGGCATAGGCTGTGACGTAGCAAATAAACTAGCAGCACTTGGACCTGGACTAACAGAAAAGTTAACTTTTCTGGCAAAAACCCTGATGTTGTGGAGAACAGTCTTCCATGAATGTATGCCTTGGCAAACAACAGCCTTCCATGTATACAGTTCATGATTTTAACAGCATTGCAAGCGCTGCTACTCTGACAATGTAGCGTGTGTCATTGTCTCAAGTGTATGCCAGGCGGATAGAATGCGCTCATATAATGATTTAGATTTGTTGTCCTTTTGGAAATTCCATTTATGCCATATTGCAACTGTCAGATCCATATACCACTATCACAAATTACAAACATTAAAGACATTAACAACAAGAAAGTGCTGCAGTAACATCACCAAAATCAAATACACCTTTATGCCAATCACACCCATTCCACCACACATCATCTTATATCACCTTAATTTGTTCAACAAAGATATACTACAAGGTATAAAAGACCTCTGAGCACAAGTTGTTTGCAGAGTTGGCACCCTATACCTCCGTCCCGATGGTAATAACATGAATTCCCCAAGAAGGGGATGTGATGCATTACTAATAATGTTTAGCCCCTTCCTCACTGCTCGGTGCTCCCAGAGTTGAGTAATACCATGTTGTTGTTGACCTGCAATCTTACTACCCATATTCACAATCTTATTGATTTTATTCTTATTCACTACAGAAAGTGAAGAATACCAAGCAATAAAACCAAAAGTTAGAATGCTTTCTACAAATGAACGATAAAACAGAACCAGTATATGTCTATCCACATCAAACTGAAGGAAACTAGCATTACACCAGGTAGCAAACTCATCCAGATATTCACAATACCTGCAACATGCAAGTGATAGGTGTAAGGTAAGACCCTGAAGAACCTAGTCAGGGTTTTTCTAGCTCAGAATTTGCCTTTAGGGGGTTACTATACATGGCAGTAAGCATGGCTGCAGAGTACAGCAAAGGCAACAAGTCTGTTACACAGAAATCTATGCATTTTCTTTTTTTTCTCACCATTTGATAAGAAATATCTATCATGCTTGAGCACCTAAACCCTAATTAACAAATGTGGTTTAAAAATTATTTTTATTATAACACTGGAAAGGGGAGGGATATAACTTCCTTTGGGGCTGGTTAAAACCTTTTTAAGGGAGGGTGCCAAAAATTCATCTGTGCAGGAAAAAACCCTTCCTGTGCAGAAATCATAAACAAAATGGGAGATATGTATGCTTGGTTATAGTCCAGTACTCATCTGTGGGCCATAAACATGCCTTGCTTCAGCTCATAAACAACACATCAAGTGCCTTAATATCAAACTGGAGACTACAACAGATCCTGACAACAGTGAGTGCTGCTGTATGAGTAATAACCAACATTTCCCTCATTTTTCTTCCCTCAACTCATCTCTTGTTTTGCTCAAATGGTGTGTCATTTTCCCAGACCGGAATATTTCTACAGGTGTTTGCTATCTATGATGGGACAGCTGGGCATTCTCCTTACACCTGTGGTCATCTATTATCTACCATGGCCTGATAAAGGCACTGCACTTTGAGTGCGCATGAACATATAAAGACAATAGAGAAAAGCATGTATATACAACTGGGAGTCGTGAGAAAAGAAGAGCCCAAATTAACTGTGAAATATTCAGTGTGAATGATAAAGAGGTGTGACATTCCCCATTACTGTCAATGTGCCAGGTCCTTTTTTCAGGGAAGCATGCGAGCCAAAAGCATAAAGTCTGGATAATGTATTGGTCAGGCTTTAAGCCTGGTTAGAAACTCTCCTCTCTAATAATCTAAAGAAAATTGGATTGATCAATTACCTACTAAAGAAGTAGAAAAGAAGAAAGAAAACCCACCAATGACAAAAGGGTCTCCTGCTGTACTTATCTTCAAGGTTTAACACTTTGGGTTCTTATACCTTGTGATAATTTGCCAATATTTTCTCTATAATTTCTATCAAGTAATGGTGAACTACACAAGAATAAAAATCACTCACACTATTGTTAGCTGCTGTTTGCATTTGCTACAGCACCTCAATGTGCGATTCCAACAAGTCGAGCAACATCAGTGGCAGTGGTACCCGATCTCATGCAATCAGGACAGCTGCTTAAGGTGACATCCAGCTGCCCCAGCAAATGGAGAAATGGCCTAAGAAATGTGCCTCAAACAGCACTAAGACGTGGATTTAAAAGCCGGGTCACGCTGACCGTGTCGTGGCGGGCTTGCTGCCCTGCGTGTGTACATAGCTATGGGCAGCTTTACAATCAAATCTCATCCGGTTGCTGCTGCTGCTCACCTGTGTTTTGACGATGCCTTGCCAAGACCCACTGCATCGGTTCCGCTCTCTTTCCCATATCCTTCCGACTGCCGACCCGCCTCAGCCTCGTTCTCCCCGACACCGGTTCAGGGTTGGGTGGATGAATTCTCAAATGCCTCACCGACGGAATTAAAATAACAGTGCAGACGTCATTACAACAGAAAGATGAATGGACCCAGAGACATCAAAGACCGGGAGCTTCCTCGGTTATCTCCCGGGTGTCAGGCAATCCTGATACGCACAATCGAGAGTATGCTTAATTACACGGCCGTTTTGAAACTGCTGGAAACTGACGGCTCGGTTCTCTGCTTAATTGCAACACGTCGTCGGTTGTGGCGGTTCACAGTGTGAATCGTTTTCACGTCCTCCCGTTGGAGCTCTGCATGACTATTTCTATCCATAAAAAATTACAGTCCCTTGGGTTTGGCGAACATGACGAGCCCTTCGGGTTTCACGTTTTTGTCAGTAGCCTGTGTGTGCCAGCAGCCGGACAACTCCCGAACCCCGACGCGGACGGCAGCATTTCCCGAGAAGCTGGCCCATCCCCTGGGATATTTTTCCCACCGAAAAACACGTACGAATTGGCTATTCCCCTTCCGTGTTTGGCTACGCAAACACAGTACAGCGTTAGGTTTACGCACACCTGACTCGTTTTTGTAAAAGGCAGACCTCAGAATCCGTGAAAGTCCTATGGAGAAAGGGCGCCACCGGTGGTTTGTGAATTATCGGCAAACGGTTCAAAGAGAGCGGAGTTTTTTCGAGAGGTTGCCGCTCCCTTTTGTGATGTCATCCAGAAAGACCCAGGGGAGATCCGACAGTGATTTATTTATTTATTTATTGAAAAGAAAGCTTTTCAGTTCTGAGCGTGATTAGCCAAAGGTTACAGCAAAAACAACTTTCTGAAATAGGAGTAATTGTTCTGCGCATGCCCAGTTTACCACACTGGGTGACGACACTGGGGTGCAGGGAAAGACTTGTACCATAGACAGTATAAAATTATTAATAATGTACATATTTTGCCTACAAAACCATGTGGATCACTGGATTTGATCCGTAAAACACCGTTTTGAATGTTTAAAAATTATTTCTTTTGCTTCATATCAATTCAAAACCCCAAATTTTTGCTCATATGACGTGCTACATACAAAAAAAACAAAACCCTAAAGTCTATATTAAGTGAGAAATTCTGAATTGACATACAAAGAAGAGTGGAGACTTCTGTGTCTGTGTTTGATTCTCGATTAAGTCTTTTGGGTTAATATTGTTTATTCGTATGTGTCGTCAACTGGTACGCATTGGACCGATAACTTCTTACTTTACCCGTTACCATCTTGACATACCACTTTGCTCTTTGGATCGTGCTCTTGGACTTATAAAGGGCGTGGGTCGGCGTCACGTTATAAAATATACACATGAAACTGTGCAAGGCTGCAGTCCTGTGTCCAAAAATATGCACAGTTTTGTTGCAGAGTCTTGAAAAGACACCAAATGAATGAGAAGATCCTCTTGAGAACACGCAGCCAGTTCAGCCACAGGACTTGACTTTCACACGGACTTCTGCCAAGGCTGCTGAACTCTGGGGTTAGGGGTTATTTAGCAGATATCTGAAAATAGAAGCTGCGTGTAGTTATTTTTTCAGCTGTTTTTTTTTTCTACATATGTAATGCTGTAATAACAGATGTTCTCTGAATTATTTCCAAAATTTCTAAAACTATATTTGCACACACGCAGATGTTTGCACACAGTATTAACGATCTTGTAACTATATTATAACCAGAATAAATGAGTGATATTTATTGTGTATACAATGCTGACTACTTGCAGCCAATCACATTTTTTTTTTCTGTGAGACTAAAGCGTTGACTTTCAGCTTTAATTAGGAGGGTGCAGCCTATACATCCATGCAGGAACGACATACCAACACAACCCCAAAACGCTATCAGGTGAAAGTCAGCTCTTTTTATTCACAGAAACAGTTTTATTCGTAATCGGCTGTGTCTCATTACAGAGAGAAAATAATATTTTCGATGCATATTCTAAACGAAAAAGCACTTAGTCCTTAAAAAAAAGACAATTATTCCCCCAGGATTAACAGGCATTAGGACATATCTGATTAATGTAATGATCATTTCAATTAAATCATTCTTACTAAATATAAACTCAACGAAATAACTGAGTAAATAACATTTGTTTAGCCGGAAACAACACAGTGGGACTGTGCTGGCGCAAAAATCCCAACAATTAAAAAAAAAGAAAAAGAAAAAAAAAAAAGACGTGATCCAAGAGTCGTCTCCCCCTAATTTGAGCACCTGATGGTACATCCCAGTTTCTCCTCCTCTCCCTCTCATTCTCCTCCCTTCTGCTTTCTGTGTCCTCCATCTCTCCGCTTTCTCCCACCTTCCTATATTAAGGACATTCAACTTTTGCTGTGTTTCCTATACCATCCGTTATTCCTGCAGTATCTACAGAGCTGCTTCTGGAGAGGTAGGTAGAAACTGTATTTCCTCTATCATATTACAGCAAGATTTAATAGGGCAATTTTTGTTAAGCAGTGTCCAGCATGCATTTTGTAACATTGAAGCTGAATGATGCGTTCATTCAATCCCGGCAATATTTATTCCTCTCCATTTGTTCTAATTTGCATTTTCCCCGATTTCCTCTGTTGCAGTGGCGATAGTCCTTAGTTCTCTCCTCCATCTTGTCCTACATTTATAGCACAAATGACTCATGCGGGTTTTACAGAAGAGAGAGCAAGACAGGGAAGAAAGATGAAATCTTCATGTTGTTGCATTTGTACTATAGGCTCTTGTCAGGGTCAAAGAAATAAAGATTAAGTCTTACATCAGCTGCTTTTAACCCCCTGCCTCCATTATAAAACTAGCAGATTGTCCCATGAAAAAGCTTAACATAGGAAGCTGTTGTGGTTTCTTTTTCCTTCAGTGGGAGACTATGTCACAGCAGCTGTTACCAAAATAAACAATTTCATGCCCCTATGAGCACCAGAGTATTCCTATCAATGTCATATTTCCAAGGTCACATTTAAGGCCCTACCGCCTCACGACTGCTTCACCGCTGTAAGGTGAATACATGATTATCAAGGGCTCTTTCATATGCCAGTGGCTTTACACTCAGCAGAGCATATGATATGATGTCTGAGCCTAATTTAGAGAGATAATCTGGCTATGTCTGTTTGTTGTCTTTTTTCCTCAGTGAAGCAGCACAGAGCCGACCTTATAAAGTATCCTGTGAGCAGACCACACCTCTGTCTCTGAGTCCATGGAAGCCAAGAGCAAATCCGGGGCTCCAGCCCCCAAGGCAGCACCTAAAGCAGAGAAAAAGGAGCCGGCTGCCCCACGCAAGGCTGACCCTGCCCCTGCAGCCCCTGAGCCTGAGCAACGCCCCCCTGCGCAGGATGGGGCAGCAGAAGCTGAGACAGCAGCAGCAGCAGGTGACGAGGCTGCGGCCTCCGGCACAGACTCTCTGGAACACCTGAAGCCCTTTCTCATTGGTGGTGCCGTTATTGCTGCAGGAGCCATCTTGCTCGGAGTATTGCTACTGGCGAGGAGAAATTAAAGCCAAATCATTATCTGAAGCTAGGGTATTTATTGGTTGATGACTTAGACGGTCGCTGCTGATTGGTTCACAGACTATCATGATAGAGATTGGGGACTTTTTCTTTTTTTGGCCTGCTTTCACTCGTAGTGAATCAACTCATTTGATTTTTGATCAAGGCTGTATATGGAGCATAATTACACCTAGTATATGCATGAAGTTGCTACAATACTGCATCTGGAGTGTAACTATATATTTCTTTAAAAAAAAATCTCACACTGAGCTAAAAACCTGAACTCTAAAGCTGTCTTATTCAACTGATTTATCTTGTTTAATCTAATTTGAACAAATATTGACAAAAGGTTGCAATATTTGTCCATTCATGCACCAGAAATGAGCTTGGTTCACTTTGCTAAAAGTAACACATGGAAACTGAATTCATAATATTGAAACTTAGAAATATTAATTACAGCTATCAGAGTTTTACTTTACTTTCAAATAAGACAATTGGAAGAGAAGACCACAGAATAGCTGGGATTATGTACTGTGATGTATTGCAAATATTTTGGCTAAATCAATGCCTAATTGAAGGGACTGAGTTTCTCTATAAGCATAGAGCATAAAAGACATTGAACCAGTGAATACAAACAAGTAAAACAAGTAAGTAAACAAGTAAAATTTCAGAGAGAACACATAAGTACGCAGGGGTTGAGGAATGGTATGTAAGGGGTCGTTGGATGTAAAATATGTACACTGTGGATCAGAGTATAATAGTGCAGTTACTTTTCTCTGTAGAATAAGCAGATTTATTTTCCTGTCCAATGATATCTCAAATCAATAACCTTTCGTGTCTTACACAACAGCCGCAGTCATGCTGTTTCAATCTGTTTACATCTTACAGTAGATGTTTAGCTGTAGCAGGCTGAACGGCCATTAGGGTTGCAGTATCAGGTTGAAAGCCTGCTGCCAAAACATGAGTTATTTCTGTCCTCACTGTGCCCCTCTTACGTTTTTCTAAATCTTGTCATCCTCATTTAGCAAAACGATGTTTTAATGAGAGCATCCTATGATGAACTGTCATTCTATAGTTTTCTAGAACTATAGTTTATTCAAAGGAGAAAAGCAGTCTCAGTTTTGTTGCTGCACACATTAACTTGTACAGCTATACACATTATTTCCAACTCACATTGTGAAGTTCACGAGGTAGATGCATAGGACAGTTCTGACACATCGTTACTTGATTTTCTAAGGATATGTATACATTTTACCCATTACTGGCCAAAAACATTGTGTTAACACATCACATTTTTCACTACACTCAACACCCCAAACACATCCGAAATATAGTAGGCCTACGCCAACACCAAAACAAACTTCACCTTACATTGTACAATACAGTGTACCAAAAAAAAAAAAAAAAAAAAGAGAAGAAAATTCCTATTTTCATAATTTCAACAGCGTATAAATGCAATAATTCAGATAGGACTCCTCATTTAGCACACGTGCGGTAGCAAGTTAAATTATATAAACAATGTTATAATGTGTGATGTTAGTGATGGAAATGATGGAGATGATGATGTTGATGGTGATGGTAATGGTATGCTTTTCATGGTGGCTGTAAAGATGATAATGATGGTTATGATATATTTTTTATATATTTCTAACATATTTCCCTTATGCACCCTCCCCTTCACCCCCAAACTTCTTAATGTATAGAAAGAAAGTGAAATCCAACTTTATTAAAGGCAGTGAACCAACCCAAGTGAGTATGTCTTTAATCACGACTGCAGCTTTGAATAGATTAGAAATGAATTTCAGTTTCATTTGCACTGTATATTTACGTGGTTAATGTTGGCATGGGCAAGCCCCCTCTCTTTTTTCAGACATTTTGTTCATAAACTAAATTCTGGTCTACTTAATCTTTATTTTATTTTCTGTATTCTGCGATTTATTTTGAAACCTTTCTGTTGCCATCTACCCGTTATTAAAAGAACAAAAGAGTTTCACACTGCTGGATGTCAAACAATTAAAATTTGGAGGAAGAGGCTTTAAAATATCTGCTGTCACTTTAAATCCTAAAACTCAAATGATTTGAATTATATTTAGTTGTTTGTCATAACAAAGTTTATGGTTCAGCTTGAAAATATCTTGCATCAGCTGTCAGGCACGTCTTTGATCACTCTTTTATTACCCCATTTGAAGGGTACTTATTTGTGTAAAGTATTTGTTTGCATTAAAAACGATGGGGTCAGTGTGCATTGTTATGTGGTTAATTCTACTCCAAAATCAACATCTCTACTGGCCCACAACAACCATTGTTGGCCAGCTCTACTTTGCTCTACTTGCTTTCCCAGAAGGATGTTTGTTTAATGTGATGTGTTATATTTCATAGTTACTGTATACTACAGAGAATTATAATGTCTTGTTTTAGGGCATCTGCAGTTTGTCGTACAAAAGGTTGCAATATTTGTCCATTCTTGCACCGGAAATTAACTTGGTTCACTTTGCTAAAAGCAACAGATGAAAATTTCATTCATAATATTGAAACTTCTATGTTTTTACTTTACTTTTAAATAAGACAATTGCAATAGAAGACCACAGAATAGCTAGGATTATGCACTGTGATGTATTGCAAATATTTTGGCTAAATCAATGCCTAATTGAAGGGGCTGAGTTTCTCTATAAGTATAGAGCACAAAAGACATTGAACCAGTGAATACAAACAAGTACAACACAGTAAAATTTGGACATGTATACATTTTACCCATTACTGGCCAAAAACATTGTGTTAACACATCACATTCACTACACTCAACACCCCAAACACAAACATCTTTCCCAGAAGGATGTTTCTTTAATATGGCATATTATACTTCATAGTTACTGTAAACTACAGAGAATTATAATGTCTTGTTTTAGGCCATCTGCAGTTTGTCATACAGTCACAGTGTGGCAGCTTGTTTTAAGAGGTTCTGCTGGGTCAACTAGATGGTCACTTTTACAGCTGTAGTTCTGTGATGGCAATGAAATGTTTGTCTTTACCTATGAATGTCATACATTGAAATTCCCTCTGCTGTTGCAGCTGGGCAAACGATAGTCATCAGCAGGTGGGCTGTTGGCCTGTCCAGTGCAAAAATATATATACATTTTTTATTTATTACCTTTATTTAGCCAGGAGGTCCCATTGAGATCAAATCTCTTTTGCAAGGGAAACCGCCCAAGACAGCAGCCATATGACTATGGCTACACTAAACATAACATATATAGTAAATTTGCTTATTTGCACAAGATATTTATCCTTTTTTGTTTGTTTTTTCCCCCCGGATGTTGTTGCCAAAAGGGGAGCGAGCAGCCTTTATTTTGAAGGATTCAAGCCGGAAATCTTCATGTTGTTGCGGCTGGAGAGAGCGAAGCAGACGGTTACAACTGTGTCGGTGTTTGTTTCCCTCAGAAGAATAAAACGTGTCTGTTTTAGACAAACTATAGTGACAACGGTGAGTAAATAAAACGTTACATTTTGGCTTTCTACTTTTTGTGGTAAATAATTAACCCATCGATTTGTGACATCATGATGAAAGCAGCTGAATTTGTGCTAGTCGCGTGGTTGCGTAAGGTGAATTGGCTAGGTAAGCGACATGTTCAAGTGTGGTGTTTAACTAGCACATAACCTATTAATTATACAGCTGACCCTGGAAAAACACTTTAAGATACAAAAAAAACGCGCAGGTAAACACAGTTTGCTTCAATCACTATGTATAATTTAGAGCTGCCCTAGCTATACACTATAGTTAGAACGTTAGCATAACAATGATGCTAGCTATCGGAATTAGCCGGGGCCTACTACTACTTTCAAGTTAAACTTGTTAGTTTTTCGTAGATCTGTGAAAATAAAATGGGCGCATTAACATTAGGTGGGTGTTTGATACGTCGTTCTCTTGGTTAAATTGCATTTTACACTCAAGCATTGACGTTAACAGCGCCAGGTCTCTATCCACAGGTGTCCAACCATGATCATCCCTGTACGGTGCTTCACGTGTGGAAAGATAGTTGGTAACAAATGGGAAGCGTACCTTGGTCTTCTTCAAGCCGAGTATACTGAGGGGTAAGATAAATACCTGCTGGTTTCGTTCACTGCACATCTTGTATGTGGCCTGCAGTAGTTCCTGGCAATGCCACTTAAATCGTAAATAAGTCTTAAACAGTGCTGCGTTGTGCCAAAATAACTTTGTAGAAGTACACTACACTTCGAGCTTTTTAGCCTATTCAGATAGTAGGTGAGTCGTTTGGAGTTAGCTTGAGGATGGATTGATGGACTAAATGAATGGCGATTGCATGAGGCCATTTAGACAACTTTCCTCTTCAGTAATGTCCATGTACTTATTCAGTGTACCATCCATTAGTTCTAACATTACTTCTCTTCCTTCTTAAGTGATGCCCTCGATGCCCTGGGCCTGAAGAGGTACTGCTGTCGGAGGATGCTTCTTTCACACGTGGATCTTATTGAGAAATTGTTGAATTATGCGCCACTGGAGAAATGAAAACTAGAAGAACTGTATGGACTTTATCGGGGCTGTGATTTTAACAGAGTTTGTGTTATTGTGATAACAAATGGTGTGCATAGTAGAGACTTTGACAGTGTTCATTTGCGCACCAGTTTGATTATGCATTTTTCTAAATAAAGCTGTTGATGGCATTGTTACATGTGCATATATACCTTTACTATCTTACGTGTTTCCTAAAGGCTTATTAAATTACTGGACCAATCACATGAAAGTTGGTCCTCACACTTGTCCTACGTATTAAAACACAGCAGCACTATAAATGTTGTAGAGAAAGACCATTAGTACTTTCACATTTTAATGTCTTATCAGTAGATGAAAATCCAAATACAGGCAATTCAATGATTTGCGGTCCCCAATAAGCAGATAAAACATTGGATTTATTTTCAGGGAATGCTTTTAATTTGTACATTTAATACAAAAGAAAGTGATAAACATTGTAGTATTACATAAGTTAGGTGTTACTGTGCATGCAAGCTTTCAAATCTGATGTCCCAACAACAAATCTACAGCCTTTTTTATTTTTATTTTTTTAAATTAAAACAAGTCCTAGGGGACTAAAAAAAAAAAGAAGGGTACACCTTAGACTTCTGAAGATGTGTATCTGTAGTTTCACCTGGGATTCCTCCACATTTGTGCCAAAACAGACAGTCCTGTCTTTGCTCTGCTTCAGCCACAAGAAGACTCCACCAGTCTGGGGGGCAAATTTATACAAATCAAATATTGACTATACTGAACTAAAGCTCAATATAGTAAGCAGCTGTGTGTAACTGTCTACAGTACAACATTTGTCTGATTATTTCAGAATGCATCATCAGGTGTTTCACACAGCAGTATGAATATTTGTGTCAATCTCTTGGATATATCTGGCTTAAAGTTCAGGCATTTGCTCAACTAAATATGTAAGTCGTAGAGTTATAGTCATGTTCTGTCAGTTCGTAGACAAATACTGGCAAGCAGACAGTTAAAATATCTTCTCAGATCCATTAAGAGGCTTTTGACCATTGGTGGTAATTGCTGCATTGTAAGACCTTTGTACTAAGGTCTTTGTACTTTTTACTACCTTTGTGTTTCTGTTGTGGTCTTGACATGCTAATTACAAAAGTTCAGTGTAATAAGAAACCCAACAATTGATGACAGACCTTTTGGGCGCAGACCACTTGTGCTTTTTTTGACATAACAAGGAAAACAAAGGTGAAATTTAAAAAAATAATAATGGCTCAGTTGTTCTAGTAAGTTGTTCCACTGAGTTAGCAATAGCAGAACCTAACCTACATGGAATGCAGCCATTAGTAATGTGAGTGAAAACACCGGGGCTTTCCTTCTATCAGAAGTCAAAATGTCTACTCTGAAAATAGTAGCCATGGAAAATGTGAAACTGATAGATGAAAATATGTAATCGTACAGTACAAATTAACTTACTAGTGAGAAACTTACCAAATTAGTAGTATCTGGCTCTATGATCTCTGCTTCTTTCCCGTTCCCGTGAATACTCCTTTTCCCTTTCTCCACTCCAGGAATACTCCAGGTGCCTTCGAGACATTCCTGCATCTTCCCAGCCGGAAAAACAGTCTCTATCACGGTCCCTATCCCGTTCTCTATCACGACTCCTGTCCCAGTCTCTATCACGCTCTCTGTCACGATTCCGTTCCTGGTCTCTATCGCGCTCTCGCTCTCTGTCACGACTCCGTTCCCGGTCTCTTTCACGGTCTCGGTCACGACTCCATTCCCTGTCTCTGTCACGCTCTCTGTCCCGACTCCTGTCCCGGTCTCCTTCTCCAGATCGACTTCGATCACTGCAAAGGAATATGGATTTGTATCACAGTGACTTGTAAGAAATCTAATGCTAGTTCCATCCTCGGTTTCAGTTTATATTTGGACAACAACAACAGCATCTTGATACATAATTATACAAACCTGTAGCCATAGTTGCCCTGGATAGAGACTAGACAGTCTTTGAGTGAGGTGACCAGTGTCTGGCAGCGCTCATCTCCATACACTCTGGACTGCTTAATGATGGCAATGGCAGTTAATAGTGTTTCCATGGCCACCCGCAGGTCTCCTGTTGTAGAAATTGGGGAGAATAAATATTAGAGGCAGTGGCTTTTTAGTAGTTAAGCACTTCAAAGCTCCTAGGGTTAGGTTTAATTAAGTTTTTAAAAAATGAATGACATTCACCCCAAAATACATTCAGGTTAGGAAAAACTCACACCTGTGGTGAAATGTATCGAAACAGAAATACCAGAGAAGGAGGGAGAAAGACAAAACCTGGCCTGGGGTGATGATTCACCTATCTGCATAACAGAGACCCAGAGTACACAGCCAATACAAAACTGAGAGGGCTTTGGGATAAATCTCTGCATGTTCTTAAATGTGCCAGCCAAATCCTGGACTTGAGCTCCACCGAAATCCCACGTACAAACTACTCGAACTCAGAGGTGCTCTCATTTCACTCTGACAGAACTAGAGGAGCTAAAGGAGCTAATGGATAAAGTACCACTTAAAAGTGCAAAGCTGGAAGAAGCATAAACAAGAACTTAAAGGCCCTGAAATTCTACTTTATTTTCACAAAATCTGTCAAAGTTAAAACAATGTGGACAATGGTGTGGATGGGGCTTAAATCAAGATTTAACAACAGGTGAATGAAACCTTAGGAAAATTGTTTGCATTGTTAGACCACTGTCAATTAAATCTGATTAAAGCACAACCACACAGTCCTGATAATAGAGAGGATTATTTCCAAATTTGAATTTAGATTTCTTCTTACTTTGCCATGAACATTTTATGTTGCAGAGTGATTAGAGTTAAAACCACGTTTTCAGAGACCTCTAAAAAAACAAAGAATAGCAGTGAATTAGGGGTCTGATGACTTACACAGTACACAACACAGTATTTACAGAACAGTGTTTTATCACCAATAAATATTTTCTATGGCAACAATGTATCATGATATCTATCTATCTACGTCCCAATTCCACTCTAAGTGGGGTGTGGAACAACTTTACATTTCGATTTTTTCCATTTGTCTGTTAGTAGTAGATAGGATACAGTTCTTTATGCTTATTACATTCTGTGTTTTGTCATCCAAAAACTGGTCATATATACTTACCAGCTGCTGCTCCACTCACGGCCTTTGTGATGGCACTGCTGGCAATAGCTCTATTTCTGTTCATAAGTTCCTCAAAATCTCGATCTGAATTTTTAGGTGCATTTCTGGAAAACAGACAGATTGTTGTCATACAAAGTGACAAATTACTTAACCATCACAACAAGTTATTAGTAAAAATAACTACTGTCAATGCTTTTTTTGTAACTGCTAGTCATAATCAACCTCTATTCTCATTCATTCCTCTCTGTGTCCTGTTCATTTGTTGCTTTTAAGATCCACTTTCCTTGGCAGGTTTAATCTTATCTCACTGGGAAAAAAAAATTTACATTTGTTTATGGTAGTCAGTGTCTATAAAAATAAAAGAAAATGTGTTCTCACTTTTGTTGGCTGTAAGCGCTGCTGCTGTGCCCATCCTGTACTGGGTTGAAGTATGCAGGATGCATACTAGGAGATGAATGGCTGGGGAGAGGGACTGGATGAGGAGGGAACATTGGGGCTGCCAGGAGCGGATGGATTGCTTGTGGCATATGTGGAAACAGGGGAGGTGGATGACCAGGAGAAGGGCCGGGTAATGAAGGAAATCTGTTAGCAAGTGGATGTGATGGAAATAGTGGAGGTATAGTGGAGGGGTTGGCCTTCTGGGGTAATAATAATGAGAGAATCTCATCTGAGGAATCAGATTCCTTGGGATCTTTGGAATTAACCCGCAGAGGTATGCCTGTAAAAACACATTATTTCCATGAAAAATGACAGTCATTCTGATTTTGTTTTTTTGTTTTTTTTGTTTTTTTTTTTTTGGGGGGGGGGGGGTCTTACGTTTATTTGCTTCATCCTCAAATACAACGAGGTTCTGGCAAGTGGCAAAGCGACAGTCTATCCTTTCCCCATTAATTTTACACTGTGGTACTTTTTCCAGCATAACTTTTAGTGACTCATCTGTGGTTACCACCACTTCTGCAAAGCTGCATCACAGAGTAGGAGATACAATTAACAAAATAAAAAGAAATGCTTCCTTTCATACAATGGACAACATTTATTTGTTAAAGGCTTCTTTATATTTTACACAAAAAACACTCACCCTCTTGACACACCATTAGCCCTGTCCTCAGCAAACTTGATCTCTGTGATGTCCTTCACACCCAATCCTTTGGCCATAGATATTAGGTCCTTGTCAGTTACCCACTGCAAGGATGAGCAGGTGTGGAAAGAGGGAATGATAAAGTGGCATAAGGGTAGACAGCAACTTGTGATGGTTTTGAATAGTAAGACTTTTCCAGAAATAGTTGATAAAAACAGATTCATATGCAGTTCAGGGAAAAACCTTGTGGTTTATGAGGAAAAAAGTATTGAGGATATATTAAAAAAAACAAACAAAAAAACATACTTTGAATACTTACTCTCATTAAAAATGGGTGTTAAGTCTAACACAATCTGGGAACCCATCAGCTGTCACCTAAAATGACTTAGCCACTGGTGACAACAGACAATATTTCACGTCTTCTGGTACAGTTAAAAGATATCTAGGCAGGGACTTTCTGTTCCTTGAGCTGGTCATTGCTTACAAATGCAGATACATTGAAAAAAAGCTAATAAAAAGCTACATCATTTTCAGATGAAAGCTGATGGTTTCGAGATTGCAAGATTCATATGCAGAAATCTGTTGAAATTAAATCTAAACTATGATTTAACATTGGATCTGGCATTTAAAACAGGTTGTATTAATAGAGTCTAAAGACACTGTTTATTATGTAACCACAGGTTTCATCCAAAAAGCCAGTTTATCAAGACTTCAGGTTAACTAAGCACATGATCCTGGATAAACTTGAATATCTACTGGGGCTCTTATGTGAAGTTAGGGCTGTGCAATTATCTCCCAGGTCCCTGAGATACTGCCAGCTCCTGAGACAATCTGACTAGGTACAGTGCTTCCCAAGTTTGGCAGCTTTGAATTTAATTCAATTCAATTCAATTCAATTTTATTTATATAGCGCCAAATCACAACAACAGTCGCCTCAAGGCACTTTAGATTTTAGGGTAAAGACCCTACACAAATCTGAATTTGTTTTCTTCACTTTACCTGTCTGTTTTCCATTCTGTTCCATGCCCTCCCCACACACAGAGCCAAGTCTTGTACCAACAAACACACACATGTAAGTTTAAACCAAGTGTCTCAGGAAAAGAGACAAACTAGCATCTCTGCAAATGCAGAGATCAAACTAATCAAACTAAAATTAAAAAAATCAAACTAATGTAGGCACTTCCCTAACGCACAATACTTCAAAGTTGGCAGCATGGACCATGTGTCTGTGTACCTGTGCTCATCACAGTATCTTAAATGTTGGATAGGTCAGAGAATACTGACATGAAGCTATGGAGGGGCAAAGAAGAACCATTACATTTGCCCTTAAGTTAATAAGAATAACAATAATAGCAGTAAAAATCAGGATAAGAAATAATCAGAATATCACAATGTTTGGCAACCACTGTCAGCAGAACCCTAAAGTAAAGGTTTATTTGCCATTAACCAATAAATAAATAAATAAACAGTGTCAAATACTCCCCTTAAATTGATATTTTTTTCTGGGCTCGAGCAATGTAATAAAACAAAACCTTTAAAGGACGTGTTATAAGTCCTTGGATACAAAATACAGTTACAGTTTTTGGACTCAGATTTGTGAGATAGTTTTGTACACTTTTCTTTTTGGTGACAGCTTAAAGTTTTCACAGCTGATGATGTATTGTACCAACTAGTAGATACAGATAATTAATGTCGCTTATTCACTTAAGGGTATATGTTCAAGAATTCATTTGACTTGTCTTGTACCCAGGGATAGCAGACCACCTACTGTAGCTATCACCTTTGTTCAGTGATTACTTTAGTCTGCCCTAGTTTAGTCTTGTGCAATTTAGAAACAGTGGACTCTGAATGTTTAAAGACAGTTTAAAGAAGCACTGAAGGATTCAATACTGTCACAAAAACTGACAAAATACCACAACAACAGCATAAACAAATGGCAAGTGTGGTGCAGTGTGTTATTTGATTTGGCTTTATATGAAGAACTAAAAATCCTGTGTTTTGTTTTAAGATGGAGCAAAGGGTCAGTTTCTAACTTAATTAAAGATATTTAAGCATGTAATATTTAAGAGAAAACAAAGAAAAATGTAAAGATTTTCTTTTTTGTGTCAAGCTCATCTGCTCATGCTCAATTTTCAGTTCTGATCATTCCATTAAGGTTTCTTCTAATAGAAGCAGTTATTTTTTTGGTATTGTTTTCATGTGCTGGTAAATGCAACAAGTTTTCAACTCACCCATGGGAAATGCCCGATATACACAGAGAGCCTCCTTAGATAGTTTACTCCTTTTGGGGTATTCACTTCTGTTGATTTGTCCTCCTCTTTAGCAGATGTCTCCTTAGGAGAGGACCCCTTGGTAGCAGCATTCTTGTCTTGATTAACTGAACCGGTTAGAACAGCATCAAAAAGTTCATTTGCTTCTGCAATTCTATCCAAATCCTGTGAAGGACAGAAAAAAATACATCAATAAACAAAACGCATATCCTAGTACTCCCTGCAACTGCGTCAAAGGAAGGACGGGGAATCAATCCCATATGTTCTGTGGTTTTCAGAGGTTTTGGCAAATATCAAATACATGTCATGCACATAATAATAATTAATGTGTGGATGCATTCTCATCAGGTTTAAGTCGGTGGACTGAATGGCTTAAAAAAAATAAAGGTCTACATGCTGGAATGTGTAGACTTGTTTGTCTTTTTCTGTGATGTTCTACGTACTGACATATATTCCAGTAACTGAACAATATGAAATCAAAAACCTAAAGGATGTAAAACTTTCTTTTAAGAAGACACTGAATGTACCGTAATTTTGATTTATATTTAATTCTGTGCACAAGGATCTATCTTGAGTCTTAACTTTTTCTCTGAAATTCCAAACATTTTGTGCCATCGGTTCATGCACTGCTGCATGCAATGCATTAACAGATGCATTTGCATCGGCCTTTATGTCAGACTCACCTCATCGTTTTGATTCAGGTCACCGTACAGATCTATATCCTTATCATCGGTGCTTGGTCCAGCTGCAGGTTCTGGACCTGCAGCAGCCATCCCGAGGGCCGAGGATTATTAATTACTGGCAATCCAGCTAGTAATTTTTTTTCTTGAGTGTAGCTTGCACATGCACAGCTTACAAATGATCACAATAAGTGCACTTTCAGAATTCAAGAATTTCTGTTTTGGTGATTCCTTATTTTGTTAGCTAACGTTAACGTTCCGCTGGATTCTCCCAAAAAAAAACAAAAACATACTCTGTCTGAAACAAAGTATGACAACCCGAGATTACGACCAGCGGACATAAATTAAGAATCTGAATTTTGATGAAAACTTTCAAAAACATGCACTATATTCCACACACATTAGCACAAATGACCAGTTTGCTATATGTTCGCTCTTTGATCAGCTAATGCTAATGTTGCTACTCTCGCAGTTGGTGCAACCGAGATGTTCATCGGCGGAGAACAACAATCGACATTAGGTTCCTACAGTCAAGCCGCTTTAATTTTTGATGTGGGTTCAAGTATGTATTTAGCTTTTAAGCTGTTTGTGTAAGAAAGATAAAAAGTAAAACAAAAAACAAATCAAATAGATAAAACTTAAATATATAAAACTGACGCTTTCCTGCACGGCACGTGTGAGCGGTGTACAGCCCTCTCCGGTAGTGACGTGAAACTCTACTTCTATAATTTCTGTCAGACGCCAGAAACGTTTGGACGGCGGAGACACAGCTTCATCAAGTCTATTGGCCTTAAAGGAAGCTGGGTTAAAATGCTGTCTTCTGTTGTTGCCAAAAGGGTGAGTTAGCGAGTAATTAATTATTTGTATATTTGTTGTTGAAATCTAAATCAGCAGCCGTCGTAACGTCTGAGCTCACGGTCCACTTTTAAACATGTTTAGCGTTAATGAATGCATTTAGTATTTAATAATACGAGTCAGCAGCAGACTATTGATATTATTAAACGACGGTTCAAGTTTTCTGATGGTGTAGCATTGCTGTTGTCAGGACTGATGTAGTTCTGGTGCAGAGAGGTTGTCCTGTTGGAGGACAGTTGTACAACAGTGCACCGTGTCCCTCAGATTATGCAATTCACCTCTACTGTTTTGTTTTTTTTAGACTTTAGGAGTCAAAATCATTATTTTTATTTATATAGCACCAAATCACAACAACAGTCGCCTCAAGGCGCTTTATATTGTGGGGTAAAGACCCTACAACATTAGAGAGAAAACCCCAACAATCAGACGACCCCCTGTGAGCAAGCACTTGGTGAAAGTGGGAAGGAAAAGCTCCCTTTTAACAGGAAGAAACCTCTGGCAGAACCAGGCTCAGGGGGGACCGGTTGGGGGTGAGGGGAAGCAGAAGAGAGCAGAGGCAGTCAGGAGAAAAGACACTACTACTATAGTTAACTAAAAGTGAAAACTAAAACTGGGAAGAAAGAAACCTTTTAGATGATATGATTCACGTAAATATATAGAGAAACTGTACTCTGATTAGGCATTAGTACATGTTTATAGTGATGTGCTGTGTTTGTATTACAGTGCCTATTCTACCCCTCAAAAGTGGCCCCACAGTATATTAAATATGAATATGAAGCATTTTAAACAAAAACAATTGAATAGGAAAAAAAAACTAGCAGAATATAAACTGCAAACAAAAATAAGAAATCATAAAATAAGAAAAAAATTAATAAAGCTGGGCGCAATTATCTGTGACACAGTGAACATAAAATAAAAAGAAAGACATCAAACATTAATATAAGCTAAAAATATGAACAGCACAACGCAGTCTATAAATCATTCGTCATACATCTTCAGCTTATTAGTGTTTTAATGGCAATTTATCATGTTGATCTAATGTCTTTATAGGCTTTTAGATAAAAATCACAACTGTAATCCTGTCCAAAACAAGGACGATGTTTGTGTGTGACTAGAATAATCTAATGTATTGATAACAACAGTATATCAGCTCCAAAAACAGCAGTGCATTTTTCATCAAGAGTTTGAGATGGCACAGTGGTTTGTTTGACTTATCGCATGTATCCATTAATATGTGCTTGTGTCCCATCAGCTGGTGACTGGGATATGCCAGGCTGCCCGGAGACCAGCAATCACAGGGCTGGTGTCATCTCGTGGTTACCGCGGAGACTCTCCTGATGACACCGAGGTTGACCTGATTGAGATCCCTTTGCCCCCTTGGAAAGAAAACCCAAACGAGCCCACTGACATCAAGAGACGCCGACTTCTCTACGAAAGCCGCAAGAGGGGCATGTTGGAGAACTGCATATTGCTCAGGTTGTTAAACTGTGCTGTTTCTGTCCACCAGCTATATTGTTTATTTTTGTTGTTTTATCCATCTTATATTTAAAGGATATGTTTCCATTTTTCAGTATTAAATTTCTCATCAAATGGAAAACATTGTTTAAATGTTTCTACTATCCATCCTGGCTGCATAGAAATTCCTTCCTCAATCAAATCCAATGCAGGTGACCAGAGACAAAAATTCATAGCCCTGTTTCTGCACTTAAATACATTCTTAAGAACATTTGTGGTTAAAACTTAGGCTTCAGTGGCAGTCTTATAATAAAAATTCCCTTACTGTTGCTCAGTTATAAAACCTCTACAATACATTCTTTCATTAGACACATGAGAATAATGTTTAAAAACAGACCCATTTAACCATTTAGTATCATTAGAGCACTGTCTTTTAAGTTTTTTTTTTTTGTTTTTTGTTTTTTTTTTCACCATTGTGAAGGATTTCTTTCTCAGGTAAGAGGAGAGAAGCTTCAGATTCTGATAAATCATCTCTCTTGTAGCCTTTTTGCAAAGCGATACCTGAACACAATGACTGAGAACCAGCTCCAGCAGTATGACAGGCTGATTAATGAGCCAAGCAACGACTGGGACATCTACTATTGGGCAACAGGTGAGACTAGAATAGTCCTTTTTATTTTACAAACCCATTTTCATGTTTAGTCTCATCTCGTTTTTATTTCAGTTTCAGCCTTAATGCATTTACAAGTACAATTCAGACTTTTGTTTTCCATTTTTCCATTTTTAATCCCCATCTACACTGTTTGTATAGTTTGCATAGTTAGATACATAGAAAAAGGTTTGAGCTATCTAACTGTGATAGAACTGATTGCCACAGTTAGCAGTTTTTTTTTTTTTTAGAAGGTAGTGTTTAGCTCTTCCATCAATACTCTCTGGTATTTGACCCAAAAGTGCCACCTTCAGGTCCTTTATGAAATTTTGATGGAATACCTCTGTGAGTGCTTTAAATATATCACCTCCCAAAATATTCTTAGTTTAGGACATGACCAAAATATGTGACTGTGGTCACCAATATGTGGCGCATATTTTCTCCAACACTCATTCATTTGTGTTACACAAATTTTTGCTCACTATTACTGATATATGGATAAATCTCATGACTTCCTTCCATTTAAATTCCCTCCATGTAATGGAGTTGGTTATCAGGTGTACTCCAGTACATATTTCTTCCCACCTATCTTGTGGTATAACTGTATTCATTTCAGCTTCTCATCTTGTTTTTATCTGAAGTGTATTGTTCAAAATCATACCCACAAATGAATGATAAAGGTTACCTATAACTTTTAGCTTGCTTCCCAGTTTGCAGTTTTATTAAAAACTTCTTAATCGCTGTGGGTGCCAGAACTTTGCCCTGTTCTTTATGTTTGTTTGACAAAGTCCATAGTTGAAGATGTCTGAAGGAGTCTGTGTTAGGAAGCATGAATTCCTCTTTTAACCTTTCAAATGACTTCAGACTGCCATCTTTATGAAGTTGACCCTCTTTTGAACCTAACATCTGTTTGAGAGGCCACAAAATCTTGTTTTGGAAGTGAGTTTATAATTATTTTTGAGGCTTTCCAAAGCATTAAATATCTTAGTAACACCTTATACTAAGATGATACCAAAACCACTTCTGTAAGCTCAGCTCGTGTCTTTAGGTCCTCCAGCACCTCCCCCACAGCTGCTCTTGTGAATGCAGCCTTCTTTGCTCAAGCATAAAAAAAAAAAATGAAATATCTGCACAAACTGGCCTTTAATTAAGTCCCTAGAGATTTATTTCAAATGCCCAGTTGCACTTCAGTTGATTACTACTATTATCTATCCTGATATCAAAAATATTTTTATCATTGCATGCTCTTTTATTATTGCTTTTTCCTTTTGTTGTTGCTTATTGTATAAAGAACTTTTAAATCTGGATGAAAACTGAATGAGAGCATATGAAAAGTGCTGTACAGATAAATAAACCTAAACATAACACATTAAAGAAAATCAAGAGGCAATGAATTAGCAACAGATGGACATTTTAGACTGGATAGTTTACTTTTATACTTAGGAGTCACACTGGAAAATGTGAAATATGTAATGTCATTTCAGCTTAACAATAGCTGTGAGTTGTTTACGGTAACAAAGGAATCAGACAAACTAACTTTGAATTCACCTTCTAACAACAAAATGTGGAAAACCCCAGTGGGTATGATAATAATGATAATATATATATATTTTTTTAACTGACAGTTATTAATGGCTGCTGATGCTGAAATAATGCACTGCTCTGCTTTCAAGCTCTGCTTCAGTTACTGTTTTTTAGTTTCTTTTGGCTGAAGCTTCATCCTGGGAGCTCATTTGCTTTTCCTGTATAACTTGCCCTTTTATTCTTTTAATTTACTCTTAATGTGTACCAATTATTTCTCAGTTTTTGTGCATAAGAGCTGAAAACAAAGTCATTGTGAGAACAACATCAGCACATTAAATTGGCAGCATCTCTGCACAAATTAAAAAAAACAAACAGTTGCAGGCAGTCTGACATGACAGAGACAAATAATTACAAAGCTATTACTAAATGAAATACCTTTGAAATTAATAAACAGAATTTTCAGGGTGACATACACATATTCTTTGAGACAGGGAATAATCTAATGTCAGTTGATGCCATTTGTGTGCACCTTCTTATTGTTATCATTGGAGCAAAATATCATGTTGAACCAGCCTGTATTAGCTTTTCAATTTTATACTTCCAGATTGTCCTAAAATAGAGCAATGTGACATCATAAGAGCTTCCTTCTGTGTGCTCTGTAGCAGTGAGGCTTCTTGTATAAAATAAAGAATCTGAATTTCCACTTTGATTTTTCCCTAAGTTAAGACTTTAAACAGAACAAGCTGAAAACTGAAAATAATGCATCCTGTTCTTTTTTTTTTTTTTTTTTTTTTTTTAACTTTAAGAA
>VUQI01008104.1:4106-58485 GCA_015106735.1 Paratilapia polleni | reverse complement strand
GCTTAAACCAAAAAAAAAAAAAAACAGCCCCCCCCCCCCCCCCCCCCAAAAAAAAAAAAAAAAAAACTGAAACAGATATAAGCTGAGTTATATTTCACTTGAGATACATTTGGTCTTAAGACAACAATTATCGTTTTATTTACCTAAACGAGGAATGAAAAGATTCCTGTTTAAGAATGATTGAAATTTTTTATGCTGTTGGATTTTATATCAGTGACACAACTTAAAGACTCAAAGAGAAAATTAACCACAAAAAATGGACCATAAGTCAATATGCAGTTATGGTGTGACCAAATGGTGAGTGTGAAATATTTGCACCTCTAAGTATAGTGGCCATAATAGATACACTACTTTCTACTAACAATCCCATGGTGCAGTGTGTTGTACATGTCATTTGGGGTGGTGTTGCTCAGGTGGTAGAGGTGTCGGTTCAATCACCAGCCCTTCCACACTGGCGAAGTGACAGGTTTGCGTGGCAACTCCGTCACCACTGGTATGTGAGTGTGCATGTCTGTGTGAAAAAGAAGCCAACTGTGAAGCATTTTGTAGAGCCTCGCTAAGGTTAAAAGCTATGTTTTAGATTACAGATGAATCATAGTCATGCAACAATGTTGTTGTCAGTGATGATGAAATGACTGAAATCTAAATATACTCAGATTTAAGTACATGAAAGTACATAATAAGTTTGTATAAGAGAGAGTACTGAAGGGCTGATGAGGGGGTGATTTTGAATATAAGACTGTTGTATAAGACTGCATTAGTTTATAGGTATACCTAATGTAGTGGTACTAGAATGGTATAAAAATGTAGCACCACGGGAGTTGCACTGCTATTATCTGAATGGAGGGTCAAGCCTGCAATATTCACAGCATGTTCACACAGAGTGAACACTTAAAGTGGAATGGACACTAAATAAGTGACTTGGACTCCACTCCACAGAGGGCACTAATTCTGAACTTCACATAAATACCAGAGCTTGTAAGTGGCAAACTAGCATGATGTCACATGGCTAGTGTCCCATGTAAGAAAAGGGCAGAGACGGTGCATGACTGGGTGGAAAAGCAGATTATCTATTGATAGACAGATCCTCTGACTGATGGTGACATGGCCTGGAGCAAGGGAGAGAAATCCAGTTTAAAAAGTGCTATCTGATGGGGGAAGAGCTAGAGGCATTACTCAAGGAGCAGTTCCAGAAACGTAATATCTAATTCTGTATTTTCCCACACATTCCTGATGGTGCTGCTCAGCCTCATTCTCTATGCTGAATATGATCACTTTTCATTATGCAGTCCTCCAGCCAACAGCTGGCCTAAATTGCTATTCCCCATTTTCTGCATTTGGACACTCTCTCTTTTTCCTAGAGCCCCCTCCTTCTTATTCAGTTTTTAAATTTGCCTGCCTAATTTCTTCTGCTAAAACCACAACGATCCACATGCCGCAGAGGCAAATTCTCCTGGAGAAGGAAACGTGGCCAGGTTTGTGCAAAGGATAAATCTGCCAATATTTTTATATATATATATATATATATATATATATAATTTTCTTATTAAGAAATCGCTTAAAAAGGTAAAAGCCAACTCTGAAATCATTCTACTAAAAAGTATTGTTTATGTAATTTTTTTATACAGCTTATTCCAATGAAGCCTGCACATCTGTTGTTTTCCAAAATGATTCAAAACTCAAAAAATAAGACACAAATTGCACCTGGTGCCAGGTTCCTTCCTTATAGTCGTCTGCTCTACTCACAAGACCCACAGATTCCCAAGCTTCCCATAGACAGACAGATAGATAGATAGATTACCATGGGGCCCTGCAAGTACATTATTAATTAAGCAATAAAAAACATGTAAAAGTATATATCTATACACATATATACACACAAATACACACACGCTTGAGTAACATTTGCCAAAAACTGCAGTGCACATCTGTTTTTGGAAGTCATTTAGGCAAATACACAGTTGGAAGAAAAACTTTGTGGAACCTCTGGGAAAAATAAGTAAATTAGAATTTCAGCGCTGCTTACAAAAATAGGGTCTGATCTTCATCTAAGGCCCAATATATACAAAACAAAATCGCACTACTAACACACGAACACTTGTGCTTTTCATGTCCTTATTAGACACAGTGAATAATAACTCAAAGTGTAGGCTAGAAAGTCCTTGATCAGCAACAGCTTCCATCAGACGTTTTCTCTACCTGCTTATGAGACCAGCACAATGATGAGGAGGAATTCAGGAGCGTTTCTCATCAGTATTTCTGAGATGAGTTGACTGGACTCTTCAGGTCAAGCCACAGCATCTCAATTGGGTTTAAGGTCAGGACTCTGACTTGGCTATTACAAAGCATGAATTTTGTTCTTTTTAGCCATTTTATTGTTAATTTACTTGTGTGCTCTGTGCAACTGTCTTGTTGCATCAGTAAAACTCTCCGAAGCTTCAGGTCATCGACTTTTGCCCTGACATTACAGTGGAAAATTTCTTCACGCAATTTGAAAATCCACTGTCAGGAACATCCAAGGTGTCTTTTGCAAAGTTGCAACATGCCCTTCCCTTCATGGTTGTCCTTCCATTAACACCCTTATTACACAGTATTTTTCTCATAGTGGACAAATAAAGTCAGATTTGAGGGAACTGCAGAGATTTGTGCAGTTGTTTTGCTGTCCGATTTGGGTTCTTCCTCACTTCTTTCAGGACTGCATGTCGTGCTCTTTGTGTGATCTTTGCAGGACAGCCACTCTTGGGAGCGCAATAGTCCTTTATTTCCTCCACGTGGAGTCAAATTGTGTTATTGTTGCTTGATGAACATCCATAAAAAAAGCATTTGTAAATTCTTTTCTAGTCAGCTTTGTGCATCTCTATAATACTTCTTCCGATGTCCTGTGAGTGAAAGTCGATGTTTTCCTTCATGAAAAGAGCAGACTTTGCCAGTAGCCAGACTTTGCATGCCTTTCATTCATAGGGAGGAACACTTCTACAACCCACACTTCCACTCTGATCTCCTGAATTGAAACACCTGACACCAAGTAGTCATTTTTTGCACCCTGAGCTGCGAGTGATTAATCATAGTGTTGAATAAGAACATAAGAAGTACAAGCATGTGTTATTTGGTTAGTTTGGTTAGCTTCTCTATAAATTCAGAAATTATTTCTTGCAACTGTACTTGGACCCCTTGTATTTGGACCCAGTTTCTAAAGATGAACTAACCCTTGGATGCTTTGGACCATTTCATTAGATTTCTTGACAATGACAAAAAACAGTGGAATAGCCTTATCCTTTAAACAAATAAAGCATTTATAAACCTCTGAAAATGTGTGGACGTGTGATAATAGGCAAAGACAGTTTCACACAACACTTTCCACGGCTCTGTGAGCACCACACAAAATGAAAGCAGTGTCAGACTACATCCTGATAAGAACCTGATGCTGACAGGACCTCCATACAATCTCCCCCAAGCCCCTATCACCTAAAATGCCTGAGAGGGTTGGATGTATGCATACTCTGACGTTCAATACCATTTCCCTCTGTCCTTTCTCTCAACACCATCCGTACATACTACTATGGCTTTTTCTACAGCAGCACAAGTGGCTAAAGAGTGCAGGGTGGGTATTTTCAGCGTGAAAGGAGGGTTGTGTAATATATAGGCGGCTTTGGCAAAAGTGCCCAGAATGAGTATTATCATTAAGCACCACCACTGTGAATTCCTCAGACACCCCATGAAACCCACATAATTACACAGTGCTCATACCGATCTGCCATATTCTCACAGCACCCACAGCAGCACTGCATGTTCTTTCACAGCTAATTACCGAACCTCTCTGAATAAGGCGCACGTTGTCGCCCCACCCAGTGTCTCACTTCAGGGTGATGATTACTGTATGTTTCAGTTAGCTGAGTTACTGTATAGCTGTAACTAACTGTAATGCTCTACAGGTGGGTGAGCTGAGGAGGAAGGAGAAATCACTTTTTTTTGAGTGATGAAAGACTTCTCAAACAATTTTCCTCAATTGAACTGAAGTGTGTAGGCTTTTTTCTGTCTTTGAACCAAAAGAATGCATTATATACACACACACAGCTCATGATAAATTAATCTGTATTGCAACTTTGATCTTATTTTTGAAGCTTTGGCAATTATTTCTCATATAGTCAAATATCAAAGAAAAATGCTGCACTTATCAAAGCAACCACTGTGAGCTAGAAAGCAGGTAAGCAAGGTAAGCAAGCAAAAAGGTTATTTGGTTAAAAAAAAAAAAAGAGTTTTGTTGAAGATATTTCTAACCTCTCTATTTTATAGAGGTTTTATATTTTCTTTTTATTTGGCTGAAAAAGGTCACCATACTCTCACACTACTTTTTTGTGGGTTTTTTTCAGACCCTCAGCAATGACTTTGATACTGATAGGAATGATTGTGAAAATACATAAATAGGACCCATGCTGTAAAAAACTGGGACTGTCCTTTATCGCTGACATTTAATTTAGCACAGTCAATGAAAGTGGGTCTTTTTAGCTCACCTGTCAACTGCTGTTTTCAAAGGTAAGATAAACTGTCAAGCTCTAACTGCCTCAAAGAAGAGGATTAGCTGCTATAAGTTAGAAACTGAGCAACACGGGCGTAATAAACATAAACAGTACTGGTATTTATTCATTTAAGCTTTTATAATGGTGTTTTTAACTGTGATTAATCACACACAGGTGAAAGTCCTGTTTTGAAAATTTTATGTTATTTCATCTACTCCCTTAGCTCATCTTCCACTTTTTTATCTCAAGATTTCTATCTACCTTTCATCTTAGATTATGAAAGATGATCTGAAAGTACCAGTGAAGTCTCTCTGCCATCTCATTTATTATGATTTAGAAGGCTTTGCCAAAAGCAGTCCTTCCTCTCTAAATATAGTTGAAATCATCAATGCAGAAAGCAGACTACGGATATGAGTTTTGAGGTAGTCGCGTATGTTACCATGAGCATGTCACTGGTGACCGAGTTGGCCAAGTCAGAAACAGAAGAGTTGGCTTCGTGGCCCTGCCCGTGGCGGCGTCCGGTCTCGTCTGGAGTCTGACCTCTGGGGCTGCTGCCTGGTTTGTTACCTGGAGTTCTGTTAAAACAGACACAAGCACAAACATTTTTACATACATAGCTCCTATCCCGTGATCGTGTACATTAAGCTGGCCACAGGTATGTGTCCACATACTCTGGGGTTGTTTTTCATGATACATGTCTGGCCCTTCAGTTGTTATGATGTTGGGTTTCTGTTAGGTCACCTCCTGTTTTACTTAGAAATCTGTTTATCTTATACACTTCATTAGTTGTACTTCCAGCCTTTGTTCTGTTTCCCACCCTTTTTGTGCCACACCTGTTTCCAATTTGTCAATCAGCCTCCTCACTACATAGAGCCCACCTCCAGCCCTGTACTCCCCAGTTGCTGGATCCTTTTATTTCCTTGTTATCCCAGATCAAGGGATAGGGTTCCAGGCATTTCCTAGTGTTTAATCTTTGGCTTACCTGTATATGACCTTTTGGACTAGTTTTGGATTTTTATTTTTCTGACTGCCCCTTGTGGATTTGTTTGCTCTTGCTAACTGATCTCATGTGTGTGACCTTTGCCTGCTTGGATTAAAGATTTGGATTTTTGGATTTTTATTCTGCCTTCTGGGTCTTCTTCCTCTGTGGACTGTTTCATTAGTTCCAAATAAAGGAAATCTTCCTGCTTGCATACAAAGACATTAGACAATAATGTGTTTACAGCGACAGCTGGATGAGGTCTTATCTTGTTTGAAAATGACACTGCACCTCTAAATAAGGAAAGCTCAACATCACCTTGCTAGTATCAGGTTGGACCCCCTTTTGCCTTCAGAACTGCCTTAATTCTTCATGGCACAGATTCAACAAGGTGCTGGAAACATTCCTCAGAGTTTTTGTTCCATATTGACATGACAGCATCACACAGTTGCTGCAGATTTGTCAGCTAAACATCCATGATGCAAATCTCCCATTCCACCACATCCCAAAGGTGCTCTATTGGATTGAGATCTGGTGGCTTTGGAGGTCATTTGAGTACAGTGAACTTATTGTCATGTTCAAGAAACCAGCTTGAGATGATCTGAGCTTTGTGACATGGAGCGTTATCCTGCTGGAAGCAGCCATCAGAAGATGGGTACACTGTGGTCATAAAGGGATGGACATAGTCAGCAACAATACTCAAGTAGGCTGTGGTATTTAAACAATACTCAGTTGGTACTAAGGGGTCCAATGTGTGCCAAGAAAATATCCCCCACACCATTACACCACCAGCAACAGTCTGAACCGCTGATACAAGGCAGGATGTATTCATGCTTTTATGTTGTTTGCGCCAATTCTCACAATCATCAGACCAGGCAAAGTTTTTCCAATCTTCTATTGTCCAATTCTGGTGAGCCCATGTGAATTGTATCCTCTGTTTACTGTTCTTAGCTGACAGGAGTGGCACTCAGTGTGGTCTTCTGTTGCTGTAGCTGTTGTTCAGAGATGCTCTTCTGCATATTTTGGTTGCAACGAGTGGTTATTTGAGTTACTGTTGCCTTCCTGTCAGCTCGAAGCAGTCTGGCAATTCTCCTCTGACCTCTGACATCAACGAGGCATTTTCACCCAGAGAACTGCTGCTCACTGGATATTTTCTCTTTTTCAGACCATTCTCTATAAACCCTAGAGATGGTTGTGTTGGGAAAATCCCAGTAGATCAGCAGATTCTGAAATACTCAGACCAGCATGTCTGGCACCAACAACTATGCCACATTCAAAGTCACTTAAATCACCTTTCTTCCCCATTCTGACACTCGCTTTGAACTTGAGCAGGTCATCTTGATCATATCTACATGCCTAAATGCACTGAGTTGTGATTGGCTGAACAGATATTTGCATTAACTAGTAGTTTAACAGGTGTACTTAACAAAGTGTGTATGTGGTCCATACTTAGCTAGTCAGCAGCAGGTTAGCTTAGCTTAGCATAAAGACTATAAAACAAGTGAAAACACTGAACCTGGTTCTGGGATAACAGACTATCACATGAACATATTGCCAAATTGGGAAACAAACATTACAATTCGTTATTTTTTATCAAGTTAATTTTTTCTTCTCTCTCCCACAGTCTCTGTTTTTGTCCTTGTCTCCCAATGTTCTCCTTTCACTCCTCTCTTTCCCCTCACCCTCCAACCAGTCGTGGCAGATGACTGCCCTCTATTGAGAATGGCTGTGCCGGAGGTTTCTTCCTGTTAGAAGGGAGTTTTTCCTTCCCACCATCACAAAGTGCTTGCTCATAGGGGGTCATCTGACTGTTGGGGTTTTCTCCCGAATACCGTGGGGTCTTTACCTTGCAGTATAAAGCACCTTCAGGCGACTCTCAAGCAACACAAAGTTGTATTGCATTGCATCAAACAGGCATTCAAACAGTCACAATCAATTTCTTGCCATGTTTGAGTATAATTATAAAAAAAAGCCTCCAAGATAAATATGCACCAGTGTGAAACGTTGTCAAACACCACCTATCACTTCACACACTTTGAAGAAGGTCCATAGAAAAAGCTATTTTTAGAAATAAATATTACAGATGTCTGATGATGCTGGTAAAAAAAAAATGCTCCTAGCTTTTTATTATGTAACAATTTGGTAGAGAGGAAAAATACAAAGATGTAATACCAGTCCAGGCATAGTGACAAATGAGACTAATAAGCACTTATCGCTGTGAGGGAGACGATCCAGAATGAAAAATACAGAACGGTGAGAGCAAGAGTCAGACAGACAGAAATAGTGAGCGAGTGAGCAGGTGAGATGTTAAATACAAAGGTAAAAGCAGAAGTGAGATTAGAAGAAGAGGAAAAGATGATCCAAGAGGTAAGATAAATTGGAGAAAACGTGAAGATGATTTGTTTTTATTGAAACTCAGAGGATTAATAAGAATGAACAAATGAATGTGAGACATCACCAGACGCACACAATAAGACGCACATTAAGCATTAGCTCAAAGAGAAATTTAGGAGACAAGGAAAGATGGGATAAAGGCTCAGAAACAAAACAGACCGGATTTGGTTTGAGTAAAGAGTCAGACATGCTAAAGCAGAGAGAGGAAGCAAACTGACGTGTTACATGGGAAAGCAAAATAGAAGGAGGCTGGAGAAGGAGAGGTGAGAGATAGACAGGGGTTACACAGCAAAGAGACAAGCAGAAGTAGAGCGACACTGAACAAGAAGGTGTAAAAAAAAAGATATGGTGTGGAAGAGAAAAGAATGGATTCGTCACTCTGCGTTTATTTCCTGTGATTTGCAGGTCAGAGCAGCAGCAATGCAGCACAGCCTCAATTCAAACTGTAATGGTTTCTTGTCAAAAGCAGATTAGTCTCGCATGCATCTGATCTTTGTGGGTTAAGCTAAAAATGTTCCGTTATACCTTTTAATATCAACCCTTAATATGTTAGAGAACCATGTACCACCTTAAATAATTACATAACACCTGGCTGTCTCGCTCTGCCACTGACCTGACTCTCACCGGCACCGTGATGCTCTGTGTTTTACCCACTGTTACTCTTTCACCAGTAAAACACGTAAGCTTTGTACTGCAGCTGATCAGTTCACAAACACACCTTAACATTTTAACAATCTGTCTTTCAGGCAGCCTTTAACCCTTACATACTGTTGACAGCAATAAAAAATACTCTAAATGTCATCCTTTTAGCCTGAAATTTGATGGCTTTTCCTAAAGTGACCTAAAATACACAAAAATTAAAATATTTTAAAATTTTATGGTCTTGTACAGGTGCTACAAATTTTTGTACACTGATGCTGTTCCGGGTCAAATTTGACCCATATCTATTCAGATGGGTTTTAGATCCACCACTGTGGGTCAAATCAAGGAAAATGGTGGTTTTAGGGAATCCTGAAACTGTGCATGACATGTCTGTGTGTATTTTTTATGGGACAGCAGTAACAGAGCTCAAGGGGGACCTTGACACTGTCATTTGCCCAGGTTTCTGTAGAGACAGGCACCCGCTGGTCTTTGAAGGATCATGGAGGAACAGTGAAATAGTAAAACAGCATAGGAGTGACAATATATGGTGCACATCATTAACAAAAGTCTTACGGAGATCAGAAAGTGCCTTGAGAGAGAATGTCTTGACACAGACATGAGATATAGGGCAGCATTATGGTGGAGTGGTTGCCTCACAGCAAGAAGGTTCCTGGTTCAAATCCCACCTGGGGCTTTTCAGTGTGGAGTTTGTATGCTCTCTCTGTACCTGCATGGGTTTCCTCAGGATATTCTGATTTGGCCTGGGATCTGAGGTAGAAAACGTGTATAGAATAAAGTGCTGTATGAATGTATCGTTAAAAGTGCTTTGAGTGTTCGCTGCATAAATGCAAGTTTGCACCTGCAATGTAACAAAATAATCTAAAAATTAACAAATTACAATTCATTCATTCTGACCTAACTGGGATTAAAACAGGGGTCAGATTATAAAGGCACCTGAGCTGCCATTTCAGTGACTGTGGGAAACGTGGAAGTCTCACACGCAAGGTTTCCTACCACTGCTTTGAATGCACAGAATAGTTTGCAATAACCATTTTTTGTGTTCTAAGTGTTAATTAATGTTGAATTAATATTGATAATTACATATGGTAGTTATTGGGATTTTTTTATGATATAGCAGTGAAGACAGTGTTTAACGGTTGTAATGGTTATACATGGGTATATAATATATCCCAACGGGTCCTGAATGTTCTTGCCATTTTCGCAATAAAATATCTATAAATCATTATGGCTGTTATGTTTTCATGTCTTAACTAAAATGGGACATGATATTATTTCCTCCTGGACAGACCTGGGTGTTCCGACCTGTGCAGACCTGGCACACCCAAATGTGTAGCGAGGGTGTGTTGGGAGCGTCTGGCAGAGGCCCCGGTCCACTAGACCTTCAATTCCCACCTCCAGCAGAGCTTTAACAGCATTCTGAAGGAGGCTGGGGACACTGAGTCCGAGTGGAGCATGGTGTATGGTGAAGCCATGGAGCAAGACTTCCGGTCGACCTCAAGGGAATTCTGGCAAACCGTCAGGCGACTCAGGAAGGGGAGGCAGCTTCCTGCTCCCACTGTATACAGTGGGGATAGAGTACTGCTGACCTCAACTGAGGATATTGTAGGGCAGTGGAAAGAATAGTTCGAGGATCTCCTCAATCCCGCTGACACACCTTATGTAGTGGAAGCAGAGTCTGGGGACGAGCTCTGGGTAGTGACAGAAAGAATGAGATTGTGGATATAAGCGGCGGAAATGAGCTTCCTCCGAAGGGTGGCTGGGCTCTCCTTAAGAGATAGGGTGAGGAGTTCAGTCATTAGGGAGCGGCTCAGAGTAGAGCTGCTACTCCTCTACATCAAAAGGAGCCAGTTGAGGTAGCTCGAACATCTGACTAGGATGTCTCCTGGGCGCCTCCCAGTGAGGTGTTTCCAGGATGTGGTACCGGAAGAAGGCCCTGGGGCAGACCCAGGACACTCTGGAGAGATTATGTCTCTTGGCTGGCTTGGGAACACCTTGGTGTCCCTCCGGATGTAGCTGGAAGAGACGGCTGGGGAGAGGGAGGTCTGGGTGTCTCTGCTTGGACTGCTGCCCCTGCGACCTGAATGCGGATAAGCGGCAGAAAATGGATGGATGGATGATATTATGTGATAACAGATTTTTTTTCCTCCAAACACAAGTGCTGGAAAAAATATATTCTCCCTCCTTTCTGAAACATTTAATAAGAATTAATTATCCATTCATTAATGTCAAACAGGCTATTTATACATTCTAAATAGAGCTGTAGTTCGAAATTCAGTAGAGACACTTATTATGAGGGAATTGTTGCCCTGGGTCAAAACTGACCCGAACCATACTATGAAGGCATGAAACATGATTGAGCAGTATGTAAGGGTAAAGAAACACATGGTTATTTGCGTGTATCTGTGAATTGATTAATTATGACAAATGTGTGTTTTTTCAGGAATACTTAAAAAAAAAACTTTAATTAATTAGTCAACATTAATGCTATCAGCCCTCAGACATATGAAGGGACTAATATCAAATCAGTGCTTTTGGGAAATGTACCCAAAATGTACCCAGCTAAGTTAAGAGTGGAACAAAAATGTTTTTGATCATAACAATAAAGGGATAGATATCATTAAAGAATTACTTTTCAGGTCAGAAATTTAAAGATATGGGCCAAGACCAAGACAGAAAAAAGACAATTACTAAATCATGGTCAAAACATTTATCAGAATCAAAGAGCAGAGAACTTGCTTTGATCCATCAGTATTTTGTCAACCTTATGTTTTCAAGCATATGTTTTCAGTGGGGACTGGTTTGAAAACTGTCAGATGTTAGCACAGCCAAAGTAATTCTGACTGTGTCTGCTGCCAACGCTAAAACCTCAGCATCACACCTGGTACATAAAAATGTAAAAATGGCTGTTTATATTCCAGGTAGATTGTACTACTTAACCACAACCATTTAAATTTTAAGACTCTTATTTTAAAAAAATAAAACTCTTAAGAAGAATTTATTTTAAAAGTGTCCTTGGTTATAGCTCAGCTGCATGGATTAGGCATTCCTCACTTCACTATAGGGCACATAATATATGCCTGTCAGCTGGGTCTCTACCCAAAGAGTCTATAAATGCCTATTTGTAGAAAGGGTTGGCAAAATGACAGCCCACTGAGCCCTACTAAATCAGCATCAAACACACAAGACAGAGGCCACATGAATCTTAAACAATCAACCTTATATAAACACAGCTGGCCATTTTCTCAATTATTTCCATAGAAAATCTCCATTTTATTCTGCTGTGAATATTTGCCTAGAAATGACCTAAGCATTGCAAAGCACATTCAATCCTTTAACACACGGTGTATTAAAAACAGCTGTAGTTGATGCAGGCCTGCATAAATTATGCATGAGAACATATTCACTCCTCTGTCTGCTCCAGTCTAATGAGGCACTGAGACATTTTTTAAAAGTCTGATTCAGCAAAAAGTTAAAGAGCGTCACTTGGGCCTCTAAAAGTAACCAGTGCAAAGTTTGTTGGATAATAAATTAACAGAGCAAATACTGTAAAATGTCCCTGTCTATCAAACTTGAGACACACAATTAGGTTTTCAGTGGGCAGGCAGACACAGGAAAAAAGATAAATGATTTAAAAAAAAAAAAATTATAGTGTATGGATCCAAACCAGCAGTTATCCAGGTGGACACATACAGAAAACATCTGTCAGGTCCTTCCCTCACCTAATTTATCAACAATAAACAAAGCATCATTTACTACATTGTACTAACATCTGTACTTTTCATTGATTAATCAGTGAAAACTCAAGTTGAATCTCAAATATAAAGCAGACAAATTAAACCAAATTATTTTATAGTAAGTGAAGTTTAAAATAGCGATAAATTTGTTCTATTTGGTCACCATAATAGGGATGCCATCAATTGGCTATATTTGTAGACTGGCATCACCAATTATTTATTTATTTAATAAGAACAAACAGGTCTGTTTCTTTTTTTATTAAACTGGATTAGAGCCTGAGCAATATAGGATTTTTCAGACCGATACCGATATTTGGTGATTTAAAAATCCGATATTCCATTATATCAGCCGATAGATTTTTCTTTCAGACTCACCAAACTTAAACAGATTTCCCTAACATTTGTTATGTGTAGTTATTTATTTATTCATTTACGCTCTCCCCGACTCTGCTCGGATCAGCTGCTTGTTGTGTTTGTGGCATTCCAAATACATGTTGCCAACAGGGAAGTTGCAGAGTGCCCTCTTGTGGACAAACTATGCAACGTCAACACTTATAACATGGTTGAAGGGTGTTTCTCCAGTTTCTTCTTTACTTTCTAATTTTCATTTATCGACCATCATAAATGTCAATACCGACAGATCAGCAAATTGCTAATATTGGCTGATAATATCAGTCCACCGATAAATCGGTCGGGCTCTAAAGTGGATGTTATGCTCTTTTGTCACATATATGTATACGGTTACAATGGTGGATGATATGGTCAAAATTTCAAATAATAAGGTCAGTGCATGCAAAAAGCTCAGACTGCACTACACACTCGGTTTCCAACCTTATATTCTTGGTTCTGGTTTCCTTATATGGTCATCTCAGATACAGACCCCCCCACCCACCTGCCTGTGCTCAGTTTACCAAACGTCCTGTTGTTTTCTTTCTTGCTGCGGATGTTTGTGCTCAGGCTCAGATACGTAGGGGTGGATTTCAAAAGTTGCCATTACTAATCAAGAATGATTAATTATATTTTTCAGTAGGTTTACAGTTTGTTTTCAGAACATATACTGGGAAACGGACGAGACAGTGCTCACAAGTCCAAGCAGGTTTTGTATATTAGAAGACCGGCAAGGGGCAGCCAATCAAAAGAAAGTAAGCTTTTAGGTAGTGGGGCATTAAAGAGACAGGAGCTGCAATGTTGTGTATCAAACAGTGGATGAACTGAGTGGCTGCATAGAGGGCCAGTTTAAGATAGTAACGTTTTTTTGGAACTGTGAATGATGCACGAGCATGCCAGTAAAGTTCAATTTGAAAGTATTACATAGAAAGCGTCGTTCCTTCCATCCTTGCCTCATACTTCAGAAATACAATATCTGAAGTTTTGAAAATCCTACATGGACTTGCTCCACCCTCACTGGGTGAGTTCATCATGTTAAAATCGAATATTACTGGAAAAGGCACTAGAGCCTCTACTAGAGGTGATTGTGCAATACCTTTTAGACATACAATATTTATTAAACAGGTGTTATCAGTCACAGGTAGTGAGATTTGGAATAATATTCCGGCTGCTATAAGAGAATGTACTACCTACAACACATTTAAAACTCAACGATGGCTAAAGAGGAACCAGATTTGTGATCATTAATTTTATGCCAATATGTGTATATTTAATGCTGCATATTCTCATATTTATTTGTTGTCCTGTGTTTTTTATTTTATTTTATTTTATTTTTTTATTTTTTTCACTCATGTTGTGAATTTTATATTTTGTTGTCCATTGTATGATGGTGTGTTATATCTCTTACTTATTGTTTTTGTCTGACCTGCCAGGGACTACAGTTGAAAAGTAGCTTTTTGGCTAATCCGGGCATATTTACATTGATATGTTCATTAATGTGCACCGTCCCTTTTAAATAAATAAATTCAAATTCAAATAAAAATATGGAGCTGGAAATGAGCATAATAGGTCCCTTTAAATTTTTGCCTGCCTTAAAATCTTTCTTTTTTCATTTCTTTCCATCTTGAAAGGCAAATAAAAACCTGCTGCTGTTTCCTGTGTCATCAAATCACGCCTGTTGACGGTAATGTCCTGGGGGGCATGAGGCTATTGGGTGTGGTAGTGAGGTGAGTTCATCCATGTGTGTCAATATACATATTTACTCATTGCCAAATATACACGCACACAACCACACACAGACTGCAGCAAAGCACTGGTGCTGCATAATATTTCAGACAGACACGATAACATCCTCAAATTAGCTTTTTGTGCAGAGATATAAAGAAAATGATGAGACGTGACAAAAATAAGGCCTCTGTAACTCTGAGGAATGAGGAGAAAGAATAATTATCTTTCAAGCTAATTCTCACTAAACAGCTGAATTGCTGCACTGCAGTTATCTATACTCAGTGGCACAAATATACACACCATTTTTACAGTCATTAGAAAGTAAAAATTTGTTCACATGTATCATGCCGTGGTTACAAACTTAAGAATTTGTCCAAACAGAAGTAAAAATATCTGTAGCTGTGAGTTGCCCCCTTTTCTGCCAGCTAGTGACTATCTTGTCTGAAACACAACACCAGTTACATAATTCATCCTTTAGAGGTTGTTGTAACCATGACTACTGAAATGTGTGCTCCCACTTAAGGTTGTACTCACTACCATCATGTATTTTACACGGGGGTGAAGTAACCATGGTAACAGGAGCCTTCAAAAGAGGGCACTGAAATCCAAGGAAGTTCCTCAGAGAGGGGCATATATTGAAAATAGCAAAAAAGCCCGCAGGGCAAAGGGACCAAACATTTAGAACGCCTTTGAAACACACTCTTTGACTTCCTCATACCTACACTTCTCCAACCCCCTGCGACCCTGTGAAAACACCTCAGCACATACCGCCATGTACGTGTGAGCTCATGCTGAAAATGGCTGATTCATAAATGTCAAAAGGAAGCGCAGAATAACCTCCAGCCACCAAAACAACAGGCAAAAACAAAGGTGTGCAACTACGGACTTATACCTTCTTCTCCTGTTAATAAAACAGTCTGGATTGTCAGACTGAAAGAAGCTCTCTCTTACTCCACTTTTTTTTGATAGTAGGGAAATCCAAATGATCAATCAGAAATCTATAAAACAACAGACGAACACACACACACACACGCAATCCTCCTGGAGGCCGGAGGCAGCGTCCCTGGAGAACCACTTCAATCTGTCACACTGAAACTCGAAACCTGACTTTTGACCTCATGGCCTCAATTTGAGTTGAAAGCCACCTTCTGAGTAATTGGACAAAGCAGGTCATTACATCCCAGGGGACAATGCAGAGAAATCTTATCTCCTCCTGTGTAACGTGTGTATTGTCTGCTGGACAGTCTGGTGAGCACTGATTAAGAAACACTGAATAAATGAAAGGAACACGCTTCATTCATCCAGCTTTGACACAGGTGTATCATAGAAGTAATTACTGGAAAAGAGACTGGAATTGAAAAAAAACCCCACAAAAAACTAAAACATTTTGAGCAGAATTAAGAAGCACAAGTTTGAGCGTATGTCTGCACAGGAGATTCAATGCAGGCAAAGCAACATGTGCATTACAAATGTACTGAACAAGAATAATTTCAAAAAGCGTGTTTACTTTCAGACTCATTGTCATAACCAAATCTTTGCTCTTTGTGGCCACGGTGTTTGGTTGCATCATAGCTCCTCATAGCTGAGACATAGAAAACTAATGGGATGCCTGTTGTGCAAGCACAGTTAGATCTGTTTGCTTACAGATGCCACTAAAATGTCTATATGCACACTTTATGGAGCAGCTGATGAGCTAAAAACACAGTAAATACACAGTATGCAATCAGGGGTATGGCCTGATTCCAATAAAATCTATATCTAATGTTTAGCAGCAGAACATTCAGCAGAATAAAAACTACATTTTTGTCTTCATGGTGACTACATAGATGTGACTGTGCACTTACAGTATGTTTCACTCCAAGCCTTGTATTTAAGTTTTGTTTTAATTACATATTAAAAGAATAATATTGAAATTTATTACTTATTTGACAATTGACCTCAAGACATTTTTGCACTGTGCAATAAACCCCAACCCTGTCTTATGGCTCAGTCACTGTAGAGCCAAAAACAGGATGCCAACCTCCTTGTGACTCCTTGTGCCCGGTGATTGCATTGAATTTTTTTGCATTCGGTGACCAACAATGGCAAAGGCAATTGCACAGGTCACCTGGTGGGAGGCAACCTGTCTCCAAAAGTCGCGGTCCGACTTGGATTGACTGCAATCACTCTCAGACAGATTGGTGAAGGTTTGCAAATAAATGCTGTCTTATAAATACAGACAGATTACCGACACGTTGCAATCAATCTGAGTCAGTCTGACTCATCTGTGTCGAGTCTCTTTGCAGTAGGGGACACGACTCAAATGGTTGCCAACTGGTTATTCTGGTTATATTGCAATTTTCCATTTAATTCACCTTCCAGCAGCAACTACGTCATTATTTGTGCAGGAATTTCTGTTTCAAATATATGAGGTGGACTGGACTCTGAATGTAAGCAGTTAATGTGAATTTCTGTTTAATCTGAATTTCTGTGTACGTAGACAGCAACAATTTTCGCTGATTTATCACAGTCAAGTTAATCACCATATTATCACAAACAGATTCCATGTCATTGCCAGCTTGACTCCATTCAATCGCACATTGATAGCTGACTGAGTCAGTCTTATTGCCATTTTATTGCTGTTTTGATGCACCGAAGTTGCTTTGAAGACGGCAACTGACTGAGTGGTCGCAGACCTGGTCCCCGTCTTCGAAGAAACATTTCAAAGGTAACAAAACGCACATGAGAATTTTGGTTGTGCCACGGTGTCCAACCGCTGTTTTCCCGTGTGTGACTGTAGCATTATAGAAAGTGTTTTTACGACAACAAATACATTTTGCTAAAGCTGCAACAGTCTCGTGTGGATTTCATGTGTAACAAACTCGGCAGGGTTTAGGGTAAAAAAATGTACGGGGTTACATTTGTGTCAGAATAACTGAACAAAATCCCACAAATAATAAGTTAAACGCAATTTTTAAAAAAAATAGCTCAAAAGCAGAACTTGCAGTAAAATATTACAAAAGTGCTACATTTAAATACAATATTTTTGTTCAGATCTCACTTTTTCCAGTTTTCCAAAGTTTGTTATGTGACCTGCTTACAGTTCTGAAGTGTGTGAAGAAGAAGAGAACAGTACTTCTTGTAGAAAGTATATGAAAAAGCCAATTTGCTATTTTTGTCTGTATTTTTACCTTCTATCACTTTAAATTATAATCTCTAGAAAGTCAAAGCCAAATAACGGTTAACTTGCCGTAGATTATGAGATAAATTCATGCAGGAAAACAGTACCTAATATTAAGGTTTTCCTTATAATTTAGGTAAACAAAACAACCAAAAAACTGAGCTGTAACTAACCACTGGAGCTAAACCTTTGTGTAACTAGTACCTACATTTAGTGCTAACAGAGAGAAGGCAGTTACAGAAAGCTCATGAGTGTGTGACTAAAAAAAAATACTGTATACCAATGCAGGGCAGCTGTCCACAGGGGATCTACATTGCTTTTTCTGATGCTCAGAAATGAAGCAGATTTCTCTGAGTCTGGCCGAGCTGACAGTTATCTACATTGACAGAGGAGTGCTGATGTGACATCATCACATCATAATGTCAGTCAACACCCTCAGGAGAGGGAGGATAAGGTGAATAAGGGGATAGTGAAATAGGAAAGGAGAAAGAGAAGGAGTAGGCAAAAAGGCAAAGTATGAAAAAGAGTGGTGCAGTTAACTGAAGCATAGAGGAGGAACTGAGAGAGATGGAGAAGAGATGAAGGACAGGTGACAGTCATATTAAAAAACACAATAGAGGCTGCTGAGGATAAAGAAGAAATTGATGAAGGGGGTGGGAAAGAAATGGGAGGAACACAAGACAAGGGAGCAACAGTGGATGGACAGGTGAGAACATGAGGGATGAGAGTTACTTTCAGGGTCTGAATAGGAAGTGTGTCTCCATAAACATGTTGTATCTGGGTCCTGCTGATCATACACTAGCCCTAGGAGACCATGAAACACAATATAGGTCCCACGTCGCATGATGGATGAGGCTGAGATGCCGATGTCAGCCCACTCAGCCCTTCCCACCAAGAGGAACAAATCACTTGGGCACCACCCCCCTCAACACACAGGCTAACACAGCTAATGGAGCCATGTACAGAGCTGGGCTGGTTTGATGCTCTTTAAACACATGTCTGCTGACTTGTTCTTGAGATTTATCCACTGGGTGTAGCTTTTTTGTAAATCCATGTGTAAAGAGGGAAGTAAAACAACCTGCAGTGACATCTCCTGCATTTAAAAACTGGACTGGAGACAAAAAAAAAAGACAATTCAGATCAGGTGGGTTTATTGTCATGACCACTGTTTCCTTTTCTTGCCACTGATCATTGTTTCTTTTACTGTGACGCCCCCCCTCACTTCCCTTTCATGACCTCTCTAAAATAAGCTCCCTGCTCGTAGCCACAAGCAGCAACAAGGGAAATGGTGAATGAGCTCCTGACTTAGTTCTGACAGTTTTTTTTTTTTTTTTTAAAGATGCCTCGTTTGTGCTGACCTACATTGCTTTTTCCTTCCAATCAAACTTCCTCCCGGGGCCACTGGCAGCTCCAGAGGCTGCCATGGGGACCACTGGCCAGCCTGGAGAGTCATTAAGAAGCTCGACTCTGCCTGATTGCTGGCTCAGACACACAACTGAAAGATTCAGATATGACAGCAGATAAAAGGTGACAAAATCTTCCTGTTTGATTAACACTGTACAGTGTGGTATTATACAACCCTGCGAGCGCAGTCAGCTTTACCATGATTACTGCCATGATCACAACTTTGATTCCCACCTGTTTGAACAATTTAGACATCCAAAACTGTGATTACACCTATTAAATGTTAGGTAATGGTGGACAAAATGGCTTGAATTTCTTCATCTCTAAATTATATTCTAATTAATCATTTTTCCTGTTCAGACGTTGGGTAAAAATATAGAAACATAAGCTCTCACACACTATGAATACTTGTTCATAGTATATAGTACTACTTGTGTTTGCGGCAGAACAAACTGCAAACACAAGACTTACACACTTCATTACAACATGAAGTTGTAATGAAGATCATGTTAGCAAGCAGACTACTTCCGCTAGATACAGAGCATTTATTTATCTTATTTTTCTATAAATACCTCTCCTGGTTTCGGCTCCATAATATTCTATCTGTCTGCTAAATGCTCCACCAGTTAGCTACGACCTTTTTCTGTTGTTTGGTATTGAATGTTAAAGATCAAACCACAAGAAAAATAGTTAGACACACACATACACACACTACTCGCCAACCACTTTATTAGGTATACCTGTCTTAACTCTTTGTGGCACAGATTCAACAAGGTGCTGGAAAGATTCCTCAGAAATTTTGGTCCATATTGACTTGATAGCATCACACAGTTGTCGGCTAAACATCCATGATGTGAATCTCCCGTTCTACGATATCCTAAAGGTGCTCTATTGGATTGAGATCTGGTGACTGTGGAGGCCATTTGAGTACAGTGATTGAGTACATCATTGTCATGTTCAAGAAACCAGTTTGAGATGATTTGAGCTTTGTGACATGGCGTGTTATCCTGCTGGAAGCAGCCATTAGAAGATGGGTACACTGTGATCATAAAGGGATGGACATGCTCAGCAACAATAATCAGGTAGACTGTGGTGTTTAAATAATGTTAAGTCGGTACTAAGGGGCCCAAAGTGTGCCAAGAAAATATCTCCCACACCATTACACCACCACCACCAGCCTGAATCAATGATGAATCAGGGCAGGATGGATTCATGTTTTCATGTTGTTTACACCAAATTCTGACACTACCATTTAAATGTTGCAGCAGAAATTGAGACTTATCAGACCAGGCAAAGTTTTTCCAATCTTCTATTCTCCCATTCTGGTGAGCCTGTGAACTGTAGCCTCAGTTTTCTGTTCTTGGCTGACAGGAGGGGCACTCAGTGTGGTCTTCTGCTGCTGTAGCCCATCTACTTCAGGGTTTGATGTGTTGTGCATTCAATTCAATTCAATTTTCATTCAGAGATGCTCTTCTTCATACCTTGGTTGTAACGAGCGGTTACTTGAGTTACTGTTCCCTTCATATCAGCTCAAAACAGTCTGGCCATCAACAAGGCATTTTATACCAGGGAACTGCTGCTTACTGGGTATTTTCTCTTTTTCTGACCACTCTGTAAACCCTAGAGATGGTTGTGCAGGAAAATTACTTAAATCACTTATAGTCACTTAGATCCCTTTATTTCTCCATTCTGCTGCTCGGTTTGAACTTCAGCAGGTTGTCTTGAACATGTCTACATACCTAAATGCATTGAGTTGCTGCTTGTGTTAATGAGTAGATGTAGCTAATAAAGCGACCAGTGAGTGTATGTGGTCTGCATGTTCCCCATTCACGTAGTTTTCATTCATTAAAGGATTTTTAAATTTTTTTTCTCATCGGTTTTCACTATTATAAATGCATTTGTAAGAATGTGGATCATCTTACAAAAATGTAACGTACAACAAAGAGTGAGGATGGTCCAGTGTTTTTTATGCCTTCAAATTTTATCCAAGATTTGTAATGTTCTTATTAAGTTTTGTTTAATTATTTTAAAGATGTATTTCTTTTCTTTATTTTATTCTTGTTGTTGTTTGTAGCAGTAGCTTTTTCTGATGCTGCTTCTATCCTAACTTGCTTGGGATAAAATGCTATATCACACTTGTGCATAAATGGCAACAGAGACCCACTAAATAATATTAACCTAGTATTTAAATTAAATTTAAAGGATATGCCCGGTGTCTCATTTGAATAATTCATTGATGGTGTATCTCCACCTGCTTCTGCCTTCGTGCCAATGTCTGAATTTGTGTGACGGAGCGGCTGAATGGTGATGTGTGACACGCTCCAGATGAAAAATAACAGCGGCCCTCAGATCTGCACAACAGCTGATGAAGAATCACTGACTTTTATTGGTGCAGAATAAAAGGATGTGATGAAAGAGTCAAAGGCTGAGGGAGAGAAAGAGGGATTCAGAGGGAGGGGCGGAGGAGTGCAAAACAAGGCCCCATCCATCACATGAGTTGAGAAGACACATTCCAGTGCCCTTAGCAAGAGGATACATTCACTCAAAGTCACAATAGAGGGGGAATCTGGGAGAAGCTGGGAGGGGCACCCATCAATACACAACCTCACCCTTGGGCTCTCTGTGCGCACAAACTCAATGCCCCTTCCAGTCCAATTCAGTTCCCTCTATAGGCATGACAAATGTACATTTTGCTGCTGATGAAAGTGTTCATGCTCAAAATGACAAAACAGATAAAACAAAAAAATCAGGGCATGGTAATAGCTGAAACTTCGACTGCTCTGTTCTTCCCCAGTCTCTTTCCCTCCCTCTCTCTGTCTGTCTCTTTCTCTTGCTCTTTCTGTGTCTCTCTCGTTAACCAGAGTTGGAGAAATTTGAGCTGGGGTTGTAGGATATCTGTCTGGCAGAGTTAGTGGGGATTTGAGGGTGGAGGGAGCAGGTGATGGCTTTCTGGAGTGCACTCATTTACACTCCTCCCTTTCTCTTGCTGAGCAGCGTGAAGAGGTGGGAGAGATGAGGGGCCGCCTCCTCTCACTCCTGTGAGCTGCACCTGCCAGGGGTGAGAGGATCAATTGTGAACTCTGACCTTGTACCTTCCACAATGCCATATTATTACCCATACCATGTAATATATACATCGTACATTAAGAATAAACAAAAATGTATATTCACCAACATTAAATCCACATAGCTGTGCAGCTGTAGATTTCATTTTCATGAATGGAAAGCACACAAGATACAGAAAAAAAAAGATATCAAACTGACTGCAACCTATCAGCAAAATCTTTAGGTTCATAAGGTTATTTCAGAAAATGGTAGATGAACCTGCATCTGATCTGTACATTTTAGCACAACTATAATAAACATTTTCAGCTAAAATATATAAACAAATAAATGAGACTGTCACTTGAGGAACAATCAGCATGGACCAGTTGGCAGGAGAAAAGTATTTGGATGAGTGATGGCTATGAAAGTTAATGGAACAGGTTCATCGTTAATGTTAGACATAGGGGCACCTGTGTGAATTCAGTGGCGACTGAATTTATACATCCACTTTAAATGACCTCGGAACTGGTTTGTTAAAAGCAATTACAAAGAGGAGTGAAACAAGCTCAGCGAAAAGGTCAAGCATTGTTTGTTTGTTTGCATGCCACTCGATTGGTCAAATAAGCAAAAAAGCCAGTCTTCTATCTACCACAGGTGGGTTTACTCATAAAGTATAAAAACAGAACACCAGAAATATATCATGCTTAATAATTCTAAGGAACCAAATTAAAGAAAAGTGGACAAGAAACAGCTTTAAGGCTTCACAGATCAGTGAAACTACCAGATACAACATTGTTCACAGACCATTTGAAATATAATCAACAAGTACAGAGGGAGAGTGATTTAGTGAAAACCATTCATAGGCTCAAAGGCATGGCAGGTAGGATTGCATTTGCACAACAATATGCACAGAAAAATCCAGTGTTTGAGATTGATTTTGAGAATTCAAAATGATCCTTAATGGATCTGATGGTAGGAAGTTTGTGCAGAGAAAACAGTGCAGCCCGACTCCACTGAGGCTGTGTTTCCTACAATTGTAGGTGAACCTGTATATCGTCGTAATCATCCAAGCTAGGGATGCACTGACTTATACTAAATGAATATCTATATCAGCTGATATCATCCTTGTTGAGTTTTTAGTATTTCTTTTGCAGTGGCTAATTTTAACCATACTATGTACACAAATGCATTAAGGGTGCAGACATTAACCGAACTGCTCTTCAATAGTAAGAAACGGTCATACACGCAGAGTGCAAGGCTGTAGAAAAGGAGTCAGCTGAATTATAAAACAAAAATAACTAAAAGTACACCCAACTTCCTTGTTTAGCTTTAATTTAACTATACAAACATGAAAATGGTATTATTCTTCTCTTTTGGCAGGAAAATAAATCAGCATATTTTACAAAATCTGAAATTCTAAGGTTGAACAAAACTGTACATTTTTTTTTATTGTATTACACTTTGCAATGAGAGGAGATAGCATTGTGTTCATCTAGATACTAATAACTTGTTTCTTGAATTTCTCATAATATGCAAACACATGTATGGTGTATTTTTTCAGCCTGACTGCTTCACTCCACATCAGTGCGCGTGTTTTCCCAAACTTGTGTTCATCTAAAAATGAGGCCCCTTTATTTTTTGTTGTTATAGCATTTTGCTGGCAGTTCATTTTGTGTGTGAACTGGGTACAAATGAGTATTATTCTGTGCGATGAGATCCATTTGGGGTTTTGTCAGGACTTAGAGTGGTGTGAAAGTTGGTGTCAGCGGACCCCTGGCCTAGACCAGCTGAAAGCCAGTGTGTTAGTTTCTATGGTAATGGAGAAATAGTGACTAACTCCCAGCAGTGTCCCGCCGCGTGTCGCCTCCTCAATAGAGCGCATCTGCAGAAAACTGGGGGACCCCATGAGATGGGCAGTGACCCGTCATCACACTGGCTCTCACATATATAGTCATATATAGACACTGAATTAGCCTAAATCTCTTTTTCACAGTGCTTACGTCATAACTCTTGAGAGACGTTGAGACAGAGCCATATATTCCCAGTTTTGTCAAAAGCAGAGTGGCAGACTGAGTTAAAAGCCACTGCAGAGGTCATTAGAATGAGGTGGGGGGGAAGTAAGATGCAACAACCACAAAGTGGTGTGGAAAAAAAATGAAACAAAAGCTGACTCCAAATCACAATGCTTGCAATAGAAATTTGAGAAGAAAAGGGAATACTCGGTTATGAAAACCGTACAGAGGTCTGCTCTCGCTCATGCAAATGTCGCCAAATTTCTCATTCATTGCCCTGAAAGTATGGCTGTCACTCAGGAAACTCAGACTGTTAAAGTGTTGGTACAGTTTAACACTTGGAAAATATACCCTTTCTTAAGATTTGAAACAGAAATCTTTTTTTGATTGTTCTGATTAAAATGGATTTCTAAAACAACATGTGCAAAAAAAGTTCCACAACCAAACAAAAAAAAAAAAAAAGTCATTTAAAGTGTCAGAGTTTGTGTTGACAATCAAACCTTTGTATCCTAAAAAATGAAAACAATTCCAAAAACAATAGCGACTCCTGAATGGAGGCTAATGTGAGATGAATGGAGAGGAAATGGGCCGAGCCACAGGAGGTCATTAATGAAAAAAATTTTAAGGAATCGCAGTGGCTTTAGTCTCTGCTTCCTCTGTTTTTGATGAAGCTCATCCTTATCTTGCTCTTTTAGAGGAACACACTGAGATGGGGTAATGATGAACTGCTGAGCTGAAAATGAGTACTTAATGGTAACATGGGTAGTTTAGGTGGGTGTCTATTCCCCCTCTTCTTCCTGCTCTAACTCTCTGACCTCCCTCCTCCCAAACGCTTACCCCCCTCTGTGATTTCCCATGGGTTTTCAATTGATTCAATTAAGTGAACACTCAAATACCATATGCTTAAAGATTGTTTTTTTCTCGACCGAGCACAAAACAACGTCAACAATAAGGAAAAATTCATCAATACACACGTTTTTTAAAAAGTTAAATATAAAAATGAAAATTGTTGTTAATTCAGCTTTTTCCACCCTTCAAATCTCCAGCTCTGACTGTTGATGAAATCCCAGTGAAAACATCAAGGCATCAAAAAAATCAAATCTCAGAGAGAAAAAAAAAGTGAATGAGGGGAGGGAAAGAGGGCAGGATCAGAAAAGTAAAGTGGTGAAAAGGAGGGAGGAGTAGCCCGTCACCATCAGAAGTTGTTCTGTGCCGTAATTCAGCTTTGTTTTCTCTACAAAAAAGTCTCCTACATGTTGGCCTACGGCATAACATTCGGCGAAGAGAAATGAGGCAAACACATCGCAAAAGACGCTTTGCATTCTTTCGCTTTTGTACTTGTGAGACTCATGAAAGCGCAACAGACACAAAATAGGGAACAAAGGGGGCAGTGTGGATGAAGGCACTATCACTGACATCCCCAGCACTTTGAACAACTTGTCAGCGCAGACACTGAAGCAACTGCATTCTGTCACATTTGTGTACAAACCCCTTGAAAGGGCTTGCTGACCTGCCCATATCCCTTTATTGGGGTTCAAATGGCAAGAGGCATTCATTGTGTCTGGGAGAGTTCATTAAATTCATTGGTTTGACCTGTTATTTCTAGGCCAAAAGTCTGCTGATTTGGAAAAATGTGAGTCAGCCATACGTAATAGCCTACTGACCTCCACAGGGTAACAAACCCTTTTGAAGAACATTTCAAGGCCTTTATATGAAAAGAGTCAAAGGGAAGGCTTGAGACATATCTATGGCAGAACCAATGGATTTACATCAAAAGGAAATTTGAAATCATCCAAAGATATTTAGACCTCTAATGGTTTGTCTAATAATAATTCTGAGCACAGCACAATTTCTAATTATTTTTCATTTATGAGGAGAGTGTGAGGATTGGTGAAACTTTGACATTTAACAGCACAATTTGAAAATTCATTAGTAAACAAATGCTTTGTATATTGGTACGAAGGGCAAAGTTGGTAGAAGTCAAAAAGTTCAGGGAAAAGTATGCTTGACCATATTAGTTCCCATAGCATCATCACATTTAGATGTAAATAGGCTCATTACTGAGGCCAGACTGCCAAGTTAGCATCTATTTCTCATTTATTTTTTGTCAAAATAGGCCAAGGCCTACAGCATGTATTTATTTATTTTTTTTTATATTACAGATTTTTTAACTGAAGAATGCAAATCTGACAAATACTCATTTTATTTCAGACTGCTGCATATGGAAGAGAAAATCTGTTTTATCTATGGCTCAGGGTTTACTCTTGTAACCAGGCCCTTTTTCATTTTTGTTCTTTTACTTTGTACTAAATATGACATTAGGTTCACTAAGAAAATTGCCAAAAGGGCCACTCTCATGATTAGATATCTAAGTCTTATATTTGAAACAAAAACATATTGGAGGAAATGGTAAATTCTTATTGGTATTTTTCTAGTTCTTTTCCTAGGGTTGCATCAGCATGATTAAACAAAATTAATGACAATGCCAAAAAGAAAAGCTATACAAAGCAGTTATTTTTAGGTTCAACAGTATCAAAATTTGCAACCACGAAAGTGCCTAAATTAAAAAAAAAATAAATAAATTAGATCAGATCAGGAAAAAAAGTGTTGCATAATGATTTTCAACAGTGAAAATATTTACTAATATTTAAACTTTTAGCTGAATTTAAATATGTTCAACATTTGAAAAACACATGGGAGGTTAAGCATGTCTTAGTCTTAGTCTTATGGGTTTTTTAGCATTTGCGTTTACTTTTCCCTCTTGGTCTTTGTTGTTTCCCATATGTAATTCTTTTAACCTTTTGACCCAGTTCCCCTTAACTGTCATGCCCTTAGATAAGATAGAAAATGCATCATAGTCCATTTAATCCACGCATTCATACAAAAAATAAAGGTAAATGACCTTTGCACCTTGCATTTTGAAAAATGTCCTATAAGTATATAAGTATACTTATGGGACTTATATTGTTAATATTGATAAGACACAAAATGAAATCTCAAAGTACACCTCAGTTTTGGGAATAACCACCAGCACAAAACAAGCTTGTCAGTTTATTTAGTCTTTAATTTTTAACACAATCAAACATTTGAGACTGCTCATTTTTAACACTAACGAATAATCCTCCACTCACAACATAGCTCCTTTCCAAGATTCAGTTTTTTCCTAATTAGTAGTAATTCATTACTGCACCCACCCTGACAGTCGCAGTGTGGCTGTCAGTGAGACTGTCTGTGTGGCCAGCTGTGTAGAGACAGACATAGCTTTGACGATGCACCTAGCAACAGCACTTGACCTGGACTCAACCAGATCAGAGAGGCTCTACACGTCTGACTGCGGGATAGATTCAGATTTACCATCAGGGGAAAACATCTGAAAGAACCAAACTTTTTAGCATGTCAGTCACATCAACACATCCACTGGTTTATTGTGCACTCTAATTAGAAATAGTTGCATAATGTGCAGATTTCTACATTTATACCCATGTGTTCATGCCTTCTGTATATTTGTGTGTTTCCAGCTGATGCAGTTCCATGCTCCTTGTGGTTTTTAGTCCATTTTATTTCATGGATTTACTTTAATTATTTTGACTAGAAACAATAAATTTAATGATTGAATATTTCAGTTGATTGATGAACTGTTTTTATTGCAGATTGCAGAAATGACATTTATGTGCTCATACTAATGCCTGTGATCCCTCCCCATATTAATCCACTATGGAGTTTTCTAGAAGATTTGCAGGATCCACGTCAGTGAGTTGCAGCTACTTGTGTCAGCATGATGTATGATGGGTCATTTGTCATATTTACAAAACACAGAGACATTTCACTGTGCATGTCTGCTTTCTGTGTTATAAAGTGTTATAAACTGAAGTTGTCTGAGTTTGCATCAAATGTAATTTTAAAATTCCCAGCAGGTTTGATCCTGCAAATTAAACACACAAAAGAGCAACTCAGCTATGCAGGCTTAGCGTGTCGTTGAATGTCAGACATTTATCCTGCAATATATGAAGCTACTGACTTGTAATAATAAGCAATTATAAATGACAAAGACTGTGCTCAGGTCACTGATGATTGGAGAGTGTAGTGGAGTATTTAAAGTAATCATAAAGCACATTGAAAAAATCACAGATAAAACTCTTATGAGAGGAGGGACGGCAAGTTATACTGAATTTCAAAAGTTATAAGATTAAAAATACTAATGTTTTTCTGGCTTTGATATACTTGCTTCAAATGGGAGTTTGCTAACATGTAGGGCAACAAACGAGAAGGAAGTGCTTCATAATAGGATGCAGCATTTTGTGACTTCCATCAGCCATAATGAGTTTACCCTTCCACCACAAATACCACAGCCTCTTACACATGCATTTTCGCCACTTCCATTAGCTGATGTTGTCATTGTTTGACTTTCTTTTTTTCTTTTTTCTTTTTTTGTTTTTTTGCTTCACTCAGCTTTATCATCAACCCTCCTAGACTGGACCAAAATAAACAAATTGAGTAAAAGGGAAAAAAGAAATCACAATAGCATCTTAAAAAAAGCATCCACAAACAGTTATTTGCACTTCAGGGCTCGTCTTTAGAAGGATCTGAAGCTACTGTTGCTTGAAATATTATTTAAAGATAGTGACTAGCATGATTTGTGTAGCTGTAAGCTTTAATTTATGCTGAAAAAAGGTTGTGTACTTGTGTTGTCCAAATGAAAACTGACTTACGGTGATAACATTCTGACAGAGCATTTGGATTTAATCTTTGCTGTTTCTGGAAAAGCTGAATTTCTGTTAGTAAGAGTGGTCCCAGGTTGTGCATATCAGTGATGGACCAGAGACTCCAGAAAGAAAACTCCAGATTGAAACCCCACATGCTCCACCAATGCCCTTTTTCAGGCTTGCAAAAGAAGAAAGAATTAATTAGTTTTAATTTCATTTGGACACAGTTCTGATCCTGGTCTCTTCTGAAAGAGAACTGTTTAAAGAATTATTATTTAAAAAGGCAGAATTAATCAGAGAAATATTGGACCTAATTTATAGCAGCATAGACATAATTTATAAATTTGCATTTTTCTGATTACTTTGTAAAATTTTAATGTTTTGCCTGGTTTGCACTCCTGTTGCAGTGACAATAAAATTTTGAAAGTAAAAGGGTTCATTAAATTAGGATTTTGAGCTTTTGTGCTTTCAAACAACAGTTTCTCCAGGACAAGTAAGCAGGTGTCATTAACATACAAACCCCACTCAAGAACAAGCATTAAGTTTTGAAACAATAAAAACACATCTAAACACACACACATGCAAACACATTTTTTTTAAACTGTTGATCTGAAAACTATTTCTTGTGTGTTGAAAATTTAATGTTCGCTTAGCAGTTTCTTGTAACTTCAGGTAAAGGTACAACTTGATCTGTTTAATTGTGAGGCCAGGCTAAGTTAAGCTGTACTTGTACATAATTATCATCTTCAAATGTCACTTAAATATCTCCTCAAATCAAATTAACTACTGAATTTTTTAGAAATTTTAATTACGATTCTATTTGAATTTAAAAAAACAAAACAAAACATGATACTTATATTTTAAGAAAATATTTAGCACATAACTTCTCTGGTCCACTCTAGACCAAATTCACCTGTAGAGCCTTATATCTGTCACATTATTGTACCTTGACTGACAGCATCTCTTTGTCCGTCTCCCTCTCTCTTAAGGATTCATTAGTCCCTATAGACTCCAGCAGCCTAAACATATTGCACCATTCTGCTGGTACTTACGTGTCATCTGTTATCTATTGGACTGGTGTTTCTGGTGAGCATATGAATGATAATCAGGCCTTTGTGTGTCCATAGAGGTGCAGCAGGATCTGCAGTCTGTGATGTTGCCTCAGGGGGAGATTAGGAGGGGCAGCCGGCCCTCTGTGTCACGTCGACAGTCACAGCGCCCATCCGCGGCTGGGCCAAACCCCACTGGGACCTTAAATCCTGTTACACTGTCAGCTAAAACCATCATTTGTATTAGAGATGTGTGGGTGTTTAAGTGTGTGTACATATTAAGTGAGGGGGGATAGTGTCTTAAACTATGAATTATTCATACCAAAAAGAAAAGGAGATATTGACTACATCTCCATAAACAGACTGCTCTCTTTATGTCATCAGGCACGAGATCTTTGGGTATAATTGCGTAAAAGCCCCTGAAAATGTGCTTCTCCAACAGCACAGCAGGCACTGGTCAGTGTTATCATCAGGGATGAATTTGAGTGATGGCAATTGTTCCAACTTAATATCTTATAAATAATTTACTATTTCAGGGGCATTGCTTCCCCCCTATCAAACATTAATGTTAAGAAGCTTTACCAACCCACAGCTGCTAGTTACTAAACACATGAAGCTATGCTGCATTAGTCTGGCTCATTGGTTTGTGACCAAAAAAAAAAAAAAGAGAAAAGAAAAAAAAGTTATGGATATGGAGGTGATGATGCATAGGCCTTATAAGTGGCTACAGATGTATTTTTGTAGCTTGGAACTAGTGCAAAAACGAGTCGTTATAATGTGAGCAGGCTATTTTCCTCGATTATTTATCTCAGTAACAAGTGATTATGGAGGATGAGATTCTTTGCACTTCTGGCCCGCGCCTCCAGAGGGAGGTCAAAACTATTTGTCAGTCTCCAGTTGGGATTGCAAATTAGGATGAGCCTCCCCTGCGAGAGGACCCATGAAACCTCTATTCCTATCCACGGGATGACTGCTGTACATAATTTGAAAATTAGGGCCTCTGATAACATCTTTATGTCGAGCAATGCGTCAAGCTGCCACCGCGTAGGCTGCATATCTGAGAAAGCTTGATATGAGGCATAATTCTTTTCAAATCTGAAACGATTATAGGCCTGAAATGAAAAGAAAGACGCCTTTTACCCTTTTTTAATTTTTTATTTTTATTTTGGACTTTAGCGCATAATCTGGCAAGAGAATAATAGCGTTTTGAGGTATGATGAAAACATGTCATTAACGTATTAACTAATTAGGAATCGTAATAAAAGCGGCAGATTTGTATTTACAGGTTTTGAGAGATTGCAGCAAGATTGACAGACTAGTTAATGGCTCATTTCTGGCAGGAAATGAAAGGATGGACTAATGCAAAATACGAAAATGGCTCTCGCGGATATAACAGGTTTTTGTCCTAATGACGAGATCTCGTTAAAGGGTTTAACTGCTCCTAATTTGTAACTACTTTAATGGCGCCACCTAATTACAGGTCTAGTTTTTTATGGAAGATTAGTGGTGTGAAGCTGAGCGCATTAAGCCTCTTTTATGAGGAGAGAACAGATAGCATCACACCGTCATGTGGTTGTGTTGTGTGGAGCTGAAGGGCTAATTCCCTGGAATTTATGGAAAATGATACTTAAAGCAGAAGACATGTAAACAAACCTACAACAAGGAACCTTTCTTTCTGTCAGTAATTTAAAAAAAAAAACTAAAACATATAGCCTGCATGTCAAGTAGGAACAACAGAGCAAAAAAAACAAACAAACAAAAAAAAAACAGGCGTTGAGTTAAGATGATTCTCTTTATACCATATTTATTCCTAGTTTAACAGATTATTTTGTGCTTGCTTAAGAAAGAAGTAGCTCTGGAGAAGAAGAATTACATTCCACTATTTACTCACATATTACGGCTCCGGTCCCTTTGAAGGTCTTGTTCAGAAAGCCTTAAAGTGAAAGAAAATGTTTTCCTATTACTTAATTCAATCAGAGCGCGAGGCGGGGGCTTCACGCACAGCGCACTGGGCTCCTCTATGACAGAGTCGCCTTTGTTGCGTCTATCCGCCGCTGTCACACACTTTAATTCGACTCTCTTTCTCTCTCATTGAAAACCCTCCACAATGACATTCAATAAGGGCCGCGGAGTGAAAACCTGGTTATTTTTACATATTCTTTCCCCCGACTCGGCAGGGGCCCGAGCAAAGGAATTAATCACTGCTCTTTAACAGCACTGCCTTCAGGCAATGACTTGTCCCTTTTTTGTGCCCAGAAATGACACATTAACCCTAAAATGGATATGCATAAACTTTACATTCAGCTGTTGCGTTTATGTTTTTGCGCTCAGCACTGTCAGTAAAGTAGACACACAGACCTGCCGGGATGCAGGCACAAATAATTAACCGTGGCATAAATAGAAATAAATAATGGTTTGGAATAATGGGTGTTTGCTGGCGTTAATTAAAAAATTACAACAATAACACGTCTCCCCAAATAAAGACGCGATGAACTTCTTAAAGCAATTGCTGGTAATTTTTTCCGGTAATTTACCTGCTGGAGTGAAAATTTTAATAAATGTAAATGTATATCAGTACCTCTCTACCTCTACCTCTTGCCCTGGACATACAGACATACTTTAGACTTTAGCTTAGACAGACTGCTTAATGTCTAAGACAAAACTTCAATGCACACCGGCTTTCCAAATGTGACAGAAACGTTTTCTCTCGCAAATTTAAGCTCTTCTCTATGATAAAATGAGAATGATGATAAAAAGGAGAATGGGCTGTGCCGCCTCTTGCGGCGTGGGTGGGGCTGACAAGAATAGACTACATTATGCAGTTCATTTAGTTAACAAGTGAAATAATGGGGAAGCGTGCAGTGGGAATGCCGAGAGAAAGGCACAAAACCCTATTGAGAGCTCTTGGCCGCTTACAGCGTAACCGTCACATGGCCGAACCGAGTCCACGGCGGCTATTTAAAGGGAGACTGTGCGCCTTCAGCACCACTTCGCTGTCCACCGCCCCGAAGAGAACACACTGACGCAACGAACGAGCAACGACTTAAACTTTCAAGCACGCTGAGCAACAAGTTTGCAAACATGCCGAGGTCTTTTCTCGTGGATTCCTTGATTTTAAGGGAGGCCAACGACAAAGGAAACGAGAACAACCCACCTTTATTCCCGTACGCTGTACACTCGCCGCACCACGCGCACGGGCTGCCGGGCTCCTGCCATTCAAGGAAAGCCGGGCTGTTGTGCTTCTGCCCGCTTTGCATGACCGCGTCCCAGCTCCATCCATCTCCACCGACACTGCCACTTCTCAAAGCCTCTTTTCCTCCCTTCAGCTCACAGTACTGCCACTCGGCACTGTCGAGGCAACACTCTTCATCCAACAGTGTCAACCTCAGCCATGGACCGGGGATATACCAGGCTGCGTACTCGGTCCCAGACCCTCGGCAGTTCCACTGCATCTCCATCGGTGAGTAGAGGCTGGTTTAACTATTAATCAAGCGCAGAAAAGCTTCATTGCACTTCTTTCCATAATGTCCCCTTGGTTTACAGTTTATGTTGTTTTCTCAGAAAACAGTAACGGCAAACTTCAGAGCAGCAAGCGCATGCGCACCGCCTTCACCAGCACACAACTTTTGGAGCTGGAGCGAGAGTTCACCTCCAACATGTACCTCTCCAGACTGAGGCGCATTGAGATCGCCACGTACCTGAACTTGTCTGAGAAACAAGTGAAAATCTGGTTCCAGAACCGCAGAGTGAAGCACAAAAAGGAGGGAAAGAGCAGCGGCCAAAGGACTGGATCACATAACTGCAAATGCTCGTCCCTGTCAACTGCAAGATGCTCGGAGGAAGAGGACGATGACATTCCCATATCTCCTTCCTCGTCCGAAAAGGAGGATGTGGACCTGTCCGTCTCCCCCTGAACGCTCCCCTTGACTCCTCTCTGAAAGATTTTGCTCCTGATGATTTTGAATACAGCCAAAAAAAGACTGTTCCACTTGTGTTCAGTCGTCTGTACATAGACAGAGAATATTTTAAAATCAGGGGGCTGCCCTGAATTATTGTATAGCTGTATACATGTTGTACGTTTTGTATGTAGTTTTTCTGAAAACAGTCACTTGTTGTTGCCAATCCGATGAATATGGTAGGCATATTTGTAAAGACAACACCCAAAAAACAATAACAACATTGTTTATGAGTATTTTGGGAAAGACAGTATTTTGTACTATACTTGGTAAATACTGGTTAGATTCATTCTATGTGGATGGAACTGTGACTTAAAATATGGAAAGCTGGAGAGAAATCCGCCGAGACCACTCTGAAATTATATCTTCAGTGTAATTGAAAAAATATTTATTTATTTAAAAATGTTCATACTTAAATAAAAATATTTCTGAGCGGTAGACTACGTTGTCCTGTGGGTTATTTTTTTGCGCACCACTGAGTGCGCACGGTGGCAAACGTGAACTCCGGTTGAGGTTATTAATTTTGGCATTAAATTTAAAAGAATAAACGTTGGAGGAATACAATTACAAAACTGTAAATACTGTGTAACAGCCTTTATTTAAAATAGTAAAATTAATTCACATTCACATGTTGGATCTTTGGCTAGCTGCGCATAAGTGGAAACGCGCAGATGTGCAGCGCTTTACTCGGAACCTGGACAGTTTCTGTGCAAACTAAAAACAACACATATTTGAATATTCTCTTACACGAGGTTAAAGGTGCTGAGCGCAGGATGTGTTCATGCTTTGAGAAGATTTTAAAGTTGCCAACCAGGGTCCCTTTTTCCACACAAAAACTCAAAACAAATTCGGTGATACTTTTTTTTCTGAGATTCCCAGCCTGCCCCGCGCCCTACATACAAACAAAACGTTCTTGTGCGTCGAAGAAGCGCATTGGGTCATACATTCCAAAGAAGGAGTAAATTAAGTACTTAATCATCTTTATTACTCAGAGGTGATAAATGCATTATCATGGGGTCCTCTTGTGCGCTTTCCCTGGGGGACACTCAACTCAGCTATCACTGCCTGGCCCTTCTGAGCTCCTTTCAAGTTTCATCCCAGCTGAAATGATCTGTCTCGTGTGACTGAGTAAATAATCACTGTGGGTGTATAATGGTGCATCATGAATGTGCATAACTTAAGATATCGATCTAACATGAAAATCGATGAGGAAAGAACACAGTTTAGTGTCCATGACCCAGACTGTTCTAATTGTTAACGCAGCACTGTGCTCAAGATTATTGTCGGTTTTATAAACTCCAAGTGTGTTTTCAGCCCCATGCAAACCTCTTAAAACTCAACCCATATAATTTCATAAGTAACACAAAAAGTAACGATTAATTGGCTTAGCATTTCTTTTAATTATAAATACTTAAACCATCAAAATGAATTATTTGCCAAATAATACGCAGCAACCTTAGAAAAGCAAGCCCTGTCTTTTAGGGAAAATTAAAATGCTATCCTGGTTAAAAAGTGAGTCTAAAATGAGTGCATATGTATTTTTATTTTAATTGTTGTTAAAAAATACTATATTATGAATAAAACATCTCCAAAATACTAAACTAGGAGTTAAGCGTATAGTTCCATTGTTGTTCGCCTATTTTACGCACTGCTGCAGCTGCTCTTCTACTGAACATTTGGCTGTCAAAATTATATTTATTATGTTGAATAGACTTTAAATTATATTTTCTCCATAAAAAGTATAGCTAGAGTTTTTTTAAAGAGACTAAAAACTGTTCCTAAATTGCGTACAGCACATTATCTGCATCAGCGTGCCTTATTTGGATGTGAAGTTTCACTTGTAAACTTTCATTTAATTGTTCACTTAACCATTTTAACAAAACTCTAATATTTGCATTTGTTAAGATATGGGATTAGACCATTTTGTTAATTGCACCATAGAGCTCCATTTTGCTCACAACGTCCTCTGCAAAGCGCCCTTTATCCATTCAATAGCCCGGGGGTATGCGCCCTGGGGGAGCTTATACGCTCGGTGCTTCAAATGCTCAATTTATTTATTCTTAATTTTGTGCCGATCAATTCATTGAAGCAAAAAGGACTACGGTGTCTTTTTAAAAAGAAGAAAAGGGAATTGTGGACGTAACCTTGACGGAGCTGAGGAGAGGGCTCCCCTGACGCTGGAGAGCCGCTTGAGTCAACAGGCGCCCATCTAGCAGACTCGCCCTTGTCTTTATTCTGTCTAATTTTTTATTTACGGCTTTTCTTTGACATGTCTCTTATCTATCAGATTAAAAGAACAGCTTGTAACAAATCAGTCTGCACGATTTACAACAGCATTAAAAGGGGACAAAGGGAGCAGGCAGTCAGTACCTGAGAGTCTGGTAGACGGCGCGGCGCTGCAGCTGATTCGATGGTTTGAAAATACGCACGAAACAAAATACTTGAATCCTGAAAAAGAGCCTTTGTACGTTTCTTTAGAAATCAAGCAATTCTGCATGACAAAGGACAATTAATAAGCCGTCTTTTCACGACCAGCAGCTGGTTTCCCCGTCAAGGAAAGTTGGAAAAAATTCAGACTGAATGCGCGCAAAAGCCCTTTGCGCGCAGACAGCAACCCAAGGTGACCCATTTGGCACAGTTAAAATAACCAAGCCGAGGTAAAAGCGAGGGAACTGTCAAAAACATTTAAGCTGAAATATCTTGAAATTGCAAATCCCTTTATGTGGAGGGACGCTGCCGATGTGGGTTAGTCGTACAAAGGAGGTGGTTAAGTTGGAGAGGCTTTGGAAACGGACACGTGGCTTCTCAATGAGAGCTCTTTTGGACCCGCGTGGCTTGCTGTGGCACTGCACATTCAACTACTTTAAACTTATCCAGCTTAGTAAAAATGTGTAGTAAATCTTAACAAGTTAACCTACTAACTTTTTACAAAACAGTTTGTAAACTTTTAAACACTTTAATACTTTTACGTTTGTTTACTCGCTGTTAAAAGAACAAATACAAGCTGTTCCACACTTGCAACTTCGCCCATGAATCCTGAGTTACTGCTGGATGAAGGAAATTGTTTCCAGTAGATTATTTTCAATCAGGACTTTAGTAGGTTAAATACACTTTTAAAGTTTTATTACTCCATGGTATGTGTGTGTGGCGTTTTTAATATGCGTGTAGCAATTTTTGCCAGTAAGTCTAAGGAACACGTTTAACGATGTAATTATAGAGCTGGGGGCTTGCTTGTGTGGTTTAAAATGGAAAACGGTTTAATTTTATACTAACATTTGGAAAGCAGGAAAATATTATCCCCGCAGTCTGTAGTCTATCACGATTATCCTTTTATATTTCAGTGCAGCTTCAACTAACATCTCGACCTGCACTGATGGACTGAAAACGGGTTCAGTTGGTCGTGTTGTCTTATAAAATGAATGTTATTAAAAAACGGAAAAGCAACATGTTTCATTACGGAGCTGTTGTTGGTGACAAAGTGTGTTCAGCCTGCTGAAGTGGAAAGGAAGAAAACCGCTCGTCATTGCCTTGAACTCCGGCTGCATTCTGCTGCAACATTTGAACCCATTCAACTGTATATAATCTGTTTAACAGCTAATCAGCAGTGTAAGATGAAGGACTGGCACGCAGCTTCACTTTTCCTCAGTCGCCCCTCGCTAATTGAATATTCAACGCGCGCACTGTGCTCTGCGTGCCTTTTTCAGTGTGCTGAGAATACGCCTTTTTAATTCTCGGCCCATACACAAGGAGTGTCAAAGGTCGAGAAATAATGAACTGCGCAGACATGGAAGAGACCTCTGCAAGCGCCACCACTGATGTAAAAGTGAATGCCTCCGAGGACGATTTTTGTCTAAATAGCTATGAAATGCGACATTTGGATAAAGAAATTATTTGTTTTCTGTCAGCGTTTGACTGTGGCATCTGCACACAGTCCATTGGTGAAAGTATCACCAGACTTAGACATAAAACTGGGGTTAGAACTATACGATGCGCACAGAGATGTATGCTGGATGCAACAAAACAGGTGGTGGTAGTCTATTTATTATGTCCAGGTAAAGAGTCTGTAGCAAATATTTTAAGCGCATTAGTTTACTTTTGATTATTTTAAACAAACACTTGTGTATCATTACTTTTTGATGCATTGTGTCAGTTTCTGTTACAGGAAATAGCAGAAATATTGCTGGAGTACTGCTGGAGTACTGACGCAGTACGTAGACCTCATGGTATTATAGTATGGGCACGCAGAAGAAAAAATTATTTTTGAAAAGGTTAGCAGAGAGTGCAAGTGGTTGGCTTTCACCGAAGGACGCACAAACACGCGCAAACACACTAAAAACATATTGGAACATGAGTGACAAAGCGATGGTGATTCTCTCAGCAGATAGAAAAATGACACCTGTACCTTCTCCAACGAACTGAATGTCAAGTAGCTGAAACAGTTTCATGTACCCGAATTACATACTTTCTCTGTTTTCAGCACGTTTGTCTGTTTGTTCCGCAGTTCAGTGGCTTGCGCGGATGTGCAGTGTGAAGCAGGAGCGTCATCTGGTGGCAAAGACCAGACCTAGTATATTAACGAGAAAGACTGTGTTCCACCAGGCTTGTAGAGATTTGACATGAAAAATCTTGGGGGCCCCTTAAAGGAATACTTCTCATTCAGGGAGCAGCAGCAGTCTCTGTTATCATGCCCCCTTCAGTGAGCTACTTTGAAAAGGAAAGGAAAGAACATTTTCAGGACTCAGAAATAGAGAATTTCCACCCCATAAGATGGGGTGAAACTTAGCATTACTACAGATAAGACATTTTTTAAGTGGTGAAGTAGAAAACCAGTCAGGTGGGCACTGTTCAAATAAAGTATATTAAAATACGTATAACTTGACCACGTTTGCATGTGTCCTTCAAAGTAAAAGTGAAGCAATGCTTTAACATTAAAAAAGTGAATAAGTAATGACTTAAAAAGAAGAAAGAAAGACAAATATTTCAGAGGAAAATAAAAAATCCATAGACAAAATTAAATTCTGTTTAAAAGTTTTTAGACTGTTTTTGACAAATATGCTTCACTCGGCAAAACGCATCATTAAGGAACTAGATTATCTCAGTTGTTTTCTCATCACTTGGAGTAGTATTTCATTCTAACCTTTTATGAATCAGAATAATTTTAACAAATTCAGTTTCATGCAGATGTAGTCACCTCTCAAAAACTGCCACATAGACTCCAATTAGATTTTCTGTAACTGTAAACAATTTAGCAGAAGATGAAGCTATCACCAAAAGCTACAAAGTTATAGATCAAGCATTCATTTCAACATTTCAAGCAAACGTGCTGTATTATTTGTCTTCGTACCTTGTCAAATTGGTGTAAAAAAAAAAAGAAAAAAGAAAGAAATCATTATGCAAAATTATGTGCAGCCAACAAGATTTAACTCTCATAACTTTTACCAAAGTCTCAGACTTCAATTAGCTTGTTAGGGCTGTGCCTTGTTAACAATCATGACTGGAAACTTTAATAATGCATTTTTATTTATTTATTATTTAAAAAAAAAAAAACCTTTATAAAGGCTGTGATTCATCAAACCTTGTTCCAGGAATTAACAGCCTCCTCTACCAAATCACTAGCAGTCTGAACATCCAAATCGTTAATGCAAACGAAGCAGGAGAAGACCATAAGAGGACGGCAAAGCATTGTCATTTAGGTGATTCCAGGTTTGTAATCCAATTAAGAGATGTCAAGACCAAAAAAAGCAAACTGCTTCCATGTGATTTCTAAATAGAAAAAACCCTGTTAGACTCCAGAAGGCCTTCAGGAACACTGGGCACAGGGAGCATTTTACTAGAAGAGGGAAGAATTTATTTATTTTTTATTAAATATGAGCAAATTCTGGAAGCAAACATTACAAGTCTGTAAAAAGAAAAGTGGCAAAGACGAAAGAGGTTGGCTTCTACAGGACAATGGTCCTAAACACATCTCAAAATCTTGCACCTTTTGGGCACTACCCAATAGGTTCAAGCTGAAGGTTTTGCTGTGACCCTTACAGGCGCCAAACCTAAACGTCCTTTAAAATCTGGGGATAGACCTCAAAAGAGTAGAGCATGAAAGAACTGAAAAACTCTTAGCAGCTAAAAAAAGTCTTTAGAAATTGTGATACTGAGAAGGATTATGACTAAGTATTGATAGCGCTCAAATGTTTGCTTTGGAAAACGTAGATAGATGAAAATAAAAAAGTTATCTTGCTTAAAATATTTTCAAAAAGTTCATCATTTTATTTTTTTTGCCTTTTAGAGATTGGCTGATTTCTCCTCACTTAACAATTCAAAACTGACAAAAATGTTGCATACCATTGAATATGTTTGTCAGTGGTAAGTGGAAATCTGTTAACATTTAACTAAGTAAAGTCTTGTTTTGAACTGGTGAGTTGGACACTCCATGTTTTAATAAAAATCACACACAACTTGGATTTATGTGAGTTTTTTTTTTTCCCAACTTTTTATTTTCATAACTTTCTGTTGTAACAAAACTCATCAAGCATCTTATGTACATTACTTTAGGTGCCATCATCAGATAATTAAGGTGAAACTCATCTCAAAAGCTTTTTCCTATGAATACACACAGTTCGATCAATAATTTTCAGTATCAACAAGTATACATGAGATACAAAGCAAATAAACACTAAAACACTAATCACACATCCAGGCCGTCCAAACTACAGTATAAAAACACCTCAACCTTAATGACATCCATGGCATCTTAAATACAATGGGTTTTTTTCTGGCTGTACACCCAAAAATAGCAAAAAATGTAAAAATGAGAAAAATCTGGAGATGGCATTGTCCGACTCTGACTCAAAGCACCATTAAGATCCAAACACAGAGAATACAGTCAGCATGCACAAAATCAAGCTCCACTTTACTGTCTCACGAGCAGCTCTGATAACATCAGAATCATCAAATGGCATCTTTTCTCCAAGGCAGTTTTTTTTTTCTTATATCAGCACAAACAAACAAATAAAACCCTCTCACTAAATCCAAAATTAAATCTATTAAATCAAATTACAGAAAATGAAGATACACATGAATTAAAGTCCTTCTGTGAGTAAATAGCAATAATTCATCTTCTGTTATATTTACTTTAGAAATAGGAATTTACGTTTAAATAATTCTTTAAAAACACAGACATCACCCTTTCATTGAGCCTCATGAAAGTCATGTGTAAGTTAATAAAGGAATAAATAAAGTCATTTTCCTGTAAGTGATCAGGTTTGTGACTGTTAAACTGTTTGCCATCTCTTTTTGATGACCATCACTGTACACTTCCTGTAATCAACCTATCACAGATAAATTCAGTTGACATGAGTATGTGGAGAGGTCATAATCTCACATTGTGTCATTACATTACTCACAGGTACGGGATGTGTTTCAAATGACTGTATTCTGATATTTTTGGAAGTGAGTGTACCAGAACCCAGATAGAGCTTCTGCACACTCAGCTGTCTCCATAACAAATGGCTAACGGAAGAAGCAGGAAGGAGGAGAGAAGAATAACTAACCGTGACTAACCAGTGGTTTCATTGGTTAGTCACTCCAACCCATGCAGTTTGCATATAGGCCACATAGAGTAGAAGATGCCACAGTAACCTTGTTGAGCCTAACAGTTAAACACTTAGAGGGAATAGGTTCTCATGCTTGACTACTGTGTGTTGATTTTTCATCGCCTTCAACACAATTCAGCCTCAGCAGACTTTTAGAACAATTTGACCTAAATAAAAATCTTGTGCGCTGGATTCTTGACTTTTTAACTAACAGGACTCAAAGAGTCTGGCTAAATGGAATTCTGTCCGATCGAGTCTGCTCCTCGACTGGCTCCCCACAGGGATGTATGCTCTCGTCCTTATTATTTGTCCTGTACACAAATATGTGTCAGAACAGGTATGAAAACAGAACCATTTTAAAGTATGCAGATGACTTTGTTATTGTTAGTCGGCTCCAGGATAATGAGACCAGCCATGGCCCAGTGTGATGAGCCCCATCTTCAGTTACACATATCTAAGACAAAAGATATGACCATTGACTTTAGAAAATGTACTCATACACAAGAGGTCACGTCCATTAAGGTACAAATAAAGTAACCTGAACCTGACTGGTGGGAAGTAACTAAGCACGCTTGAGCTGAATATTTCCATTTCAAGTCTTTATACTTCTCCACACTTCCACTTTACTTCACTACTTTTATCTGACAGATGCAGCTACTAATTATTTTACAGATTACGCACAAAATACAGCTACTGATTAGTGTAACAGATCTTTGTTTCTTGTTCTTTCTTGCCTCATTAATTATCTCCAGACCCCTCAGATTTCACTCCAAAGTGTATATAAAGTTGTAAACTAACTCTGTCTCAACCTGCTGTCGTGGTAAAATGCTGTTTAGACACTGCTGCACCAAATAATTCCATAAGAAATAATAAATCACTCACAGAGACATTTTCTTCAGAGTGAGGACTCTGATACTAAAATCCATATTGCTGATAACACTTCTGTACTTTTACTTGCATGTATAAGTAGGATTTTTAAGCAGGACTTTCTTGCAGTGGACTGTTTTTTGGTTTTACATTGTTGTATTGGTACTTTTATAGGATGTGAAAACTTTTTCCATCTCTTTTTCAAACCTCTGGATAAAGAATTAGTTAATTAACCCTGAGTTAAGATTTTGTTCTCCATTTTTGTTTTTGTCAAGCTATTGTTTCCAAGGTCAAAAATGATTTTTCATTCATCGCACAATATTTAATATAATTCAGCATTTCTGTTGCTCAGCAGCCAATTTGTAAGTTTAAAAATTGCAGTTTTCACAGCAAGAGGGTGCTTTTAATACTTTCCCATCTTTAACAGGGTAGAATTTAAATCTCAGATGTACCATAACATGCCTACACAACATAATGGATAATGACCACTGGTTGCAGCCCTAGATGTCAGTCAAGGTTAATGGCTCTCAGACACATCATGGCTTCCTATTCCCCTTTCCCACATACTTCCTGTTTTTTAACCACCTTTCAAGGAATGTGTGAGTCATACAATTAACAACAGGTTATCATATCAACTTCCTTAGGATCCTTTATGTATTGCATCTATTTACATACACAGCCAGTGAGTGTATCTTCAGTCATTCAATCTGCCTGTGGCTCCTGCTGTCAAATATCATTGACCTTCTCTGTGGCTGGTAGAAGCAGCTGGTTGATGTTTCCAGTCTCTGTCCACTTTTTGGAATAGTCATTTTATTCTGAAGAGTGATCCCCTCTGGTGTCCTGAAATTTTCGGCCATCTCTTTAGAAAAGACATTCACTGCCGACGTGTCATTCAGGCTCTTGATGGGTGAGAGGAGCTTGCCATCATCCCCCGACGTTGGATAGTCCATGATGGGAAAAGGAGGGCTGAGCAGGATAAGACTTTGAGGTCTCTGTCTGTTCCTAAAGGATGGTCTTTGTAAGAGGTTCCCTCTGTTGGGTCTGGGACAATCCACAAACACTTCCAGATTCGGTGTGTGTCTCCTTGTTATCACAGGTAGCTCTGGAGTGGATGTGACCTTCGAAGACTCAGCAGATTTCTCAACATTTGGTTGTTTTTGGTGTTTGGGGGCTGGCTCTTTATTCTCCAGCTCCTCCTTTAGATCTGGCATACTTGGAGGGGGTGCAGCGTTGCTTTTCTCTGTGCTCATTTTAGGATTCTCCTTTTCTTGTTCCTTCACTTTGTCAAATTCATTCTCGGATCTGCAGTGAGGTATCTGACTGTACTGCACCTTTGGAGGGATGACGGGCACGGCTTTGGCCTGGCATGTTTTTATCATGAAGGCAGTCCGCACAGAGGACACGCTGACCGGGGCTGAGTTTCGCCGGAGAGGCGCCTGCCGATCATTCAGAAAGAGTTCTAAATCCGAGGGCAGCCCATTGTTTACAGCTCCAGATGAGGCCATTAATCCTCTCTGACAGGAGGAAAACTCTGATGAATTATGGTTTTGTTGATTTGAAATGTCTCTGATGTATCTGTGTCCCAGGTCTAAATTAAGCGAATAGGGCCTATGTTTAGAAAAGCAATTCTCCTCTCTTCTCTCTGAAGCAGCTGACTCATATGACATTTGTCTGTTGAATCTCTGAGATGACACTGTGTTCTTCGGTTTTGTTGTGCTGCACTTCCCCGTTTGAGGTTGTGTTGTGTTATTGCTGTTCAAGCTCATCCGTGTAGGTGCTGACGGCACATACATCCATTTAGTTTCTGGTTTGCTGCTGGCAGTCTGAAGAATGTTTCCTGAACAGCATTCAGTGCCCCTAATGAGGGATTGCTTGTTGTTATCAACTTGTAGAGATGAACTCTTCTCTACCTCTAAGTTCAGAGTTTCGCCATGTGAGCTGAAGGGTGACAGGTGGTTCAAAAACTGCTCCACATCAGGTGAGTGGAGTGGACTTGTAACCCACTGCTTAGTGGAGCTAAGATCCTCCCAGGGCTCCACCAGGTCCAGTTCCTCTGAATTCCCTCCTTCATCATCATCAAGGTGTGGCAGCTCCAAGGTGTTACGTCTCTCCTCCAAAAACACTGAAAGCCTCTGAGGAACATCCAATTCTGGAATCACACTTTTCTTTGCTCCATCACTGAAGATGTTTTGGTTCTCCTGAGGAATTTCATGTTTTTGAGACTTCCTGTCTGTATTTTCTGCTCCTGGGAAGCTTGCAGCCACTGGAACATCCTCAGTTTTCAAAGGATTTATAACTTGATCTAAACTAGTTTCCCTTAAAAGAAATTTGCTCTGCTTGGTGTAAACTGGGTCATCTTTGCTTAAGGGTGGGGTTTTCAGATCCAGTTTCTTCTCTTTCTCATCTGTCATGTCAGTAGGTGGTGCATTTTTGTGAAGAGACAGTAAGATGTTTGATTCTGAGGGCTGTTTCTTTGTGGAGACTTCACGATCACTAAGAGAGGTATTTGAAGACTGCTCTCTGCATAGCAAAGACAGAGATGGAGAGCTGCGACTGCGCTTCGCCTTAACATCCATTGTTAACTTAGCATTCTCACTTGTTGAGACATGAACTTGTTTAAAAGTCTCATCCAGCAGATCAATTTCAGGTTCAGTTATTTTCAGTTCTTGGTGGAGGTCAGACCACAGATTTTTGCCAGTAGCAGATCCCTTGTCCTGAGAAATTATAAGTGATAAACAAACAAAAAGAGCAAAGATTAGCAATGAATAACACATGGCAACAAATGTGCAACTGTGCTAGAATGAGCCCAAAACATATAGCTGTCACAAAATAACAGCTGGGTTACCATACTAAAACTCAAAAGGTGAAACCAAATAGCTTTTCCAATATTTCAAAGGAGTGTTACTGGGGCTGGTTAGTTATCTTTTTAAAAGTGGCATGTACCTGGGATAAACCTGAGTAAACAACATGAGGCAAAATACTGACAACACTAACTTATACAAACAAATAAAAGGTTTATTCTTTATAAATCTAATTTTACAAATTATTAGAAACAAATGTAACATAAAACTCCAATAAAAGATAACATTTGTAATAGCAGATGATTTACCAGTTGCTTATCCATGGACAAGTTGTGCAGTTCTTTCCCAGAAGATGGCGCTGCATCTTTGCCTTCTCTTGCATTTGCAAGGGACAGAGTTTCCAGTTCAGAAATTTTTCTCCCTCCTTGACCTCCTTGGACCATTACTTTGCTTATATCTGAATAAAACAAGTATGTTTTTTCATTACAACCTATCACACAAGTATTAATTTATATGTAAGCAACAAGACACTTTAAAGATATATATAAAAAAGAAGATGTTCTCACCCTGTGGTGATACCCTGGAGGTCAGCTCCTCTATGTTATTCTTCTCTCCTCCTTCCTGCTTCTTCCGTTCCAGCTGGGGGAAAGTGTTGCTCTTTCCACTGTTGCTGCTCTGCTCTGAAGTCTCTTTGCAGGGTTTCAGAGTAGCTGCTTTGTCCTTGGTGTGCCCCCTGCATGGCGTGCTGTTAGAGCTGATAACAGCTGACACACGCAGAGGAACAGACACAGCAAAAGGCTCAGATATGTTGACGGCTCTGCGCTGATGCCTTGGCGAAGACTCCAGTGGGAAGAAACTTCCTGGAAAGGATGGCCGGGAGGAGCTGTTGTGTGATGAGGCCGAGTACAACATCCTCCTGTTTTTCGGAGAGGTGGGCTTGTAGCCACTGAGGTCATCCCCTTTGAACACCTTAAGCTGCTCTGGCAGGTTTTTCTGAAGGGGCGCAGACCCCTTTTGGTTCACGCTAGAGCTCCAGCCACCTGTTGCTCCCCCAGCTTTCTTCCCTTTAAACTCCCAGTTTTGATCGTGCTCATTCAGGTCACAGAGCGAGTCGGATCCCAGCGTTCTGGATTTTACATCCGGAATGAAAATACTGCCTGGTCCACCAGCTGGACTATTGCTTCCTGTTCTGTCATCATCTGCAATTCAGAGTACAAAAGTGACAAATATTAGTATAAGAAAATGTCATGTCCTTTTACACACACTTTCTGACACTATAGTAGATGCAATGACATGCAAACAGAAAGTCTGTATTTTGCAAAATTAAAGCACCCCAATTATTTAGCTATTTGTTTAAATTCCATGCAAATAAATATAGAAAAGTTTAAGCCTCACCTGTTGATAGGGAGCACAAGGACTCCATGCTCCTGGATGGACGAAGAGCTGCTTTTTCTATGGAAAAAAAAAAACAACAAAAAAAACAATATTAACTTTAACACTAAGCATGGGCTGGACCTGTAAAACTTAGATACAACATGATTTATTATTTGAGTTAAAACTTAATAATCCTTTTATTATGGTTGTGGACCTTTTTGGCTAGTGACCACTTAATCCAAAATGTTGTTTAATTGGAAAATCTTTATGGGCTGTACAAGGGTGATGACACAAGGTACTATAAGAAGTTCAAAGGCAAGATGAGCCTTGAAAAAATGAACAATTTTGACAGGAGAATAGACTTTTTTCAACTTGCTTGGCTTAGAAACTGAGTTGTTCATGTTCACACATCTCAGACTTGTGGAATGATGTACATATTTGGTTATTTTTCCTTTAAATAGTTTACTCTCCTGTTGGAGTCCTTACCTGTCATTCCCTGTGCTCTTATGAACACACTGCCATTCCGGCTGAGTTTTCCCTTGGAATCCACAGACCTTCCGAGGTTGAAGATGGACTTCCACTTCTTCGATTTCCCAGAAAACTTTCTCCTGACCAACAAAGAGAGAATATTAAGCCCAGCTGTATCTGACAGCTTGTTCTTGTTTTGTCACACATCACAGCACCAGATAAATCTCACAGAAAAGTACTTTAAAATCTTACTTGTTGTCTGATATGTCTATGACAGTGTGATAGAGCGTGGCTGTGCTTGTATCAGGCAAACTGTTCTCTCGCTGACGTTCTTTATGCAGAGGATGGTCTGGACTTAAGGAGCGGGCCTGAGCTTCTTCCAGACTCATCAGTTTCATTGGCCCACACTGGCCGCTGATGGGGAGTGTGGCGTACTTCTCCCCACACTTCAAACTTGGTCCTGGAGGAATATGATAATTTGGATTTTGCAATGTTAACTGAGAAAATGCTTAAGCTCGGCAAACCTCCTACAAAAGTATATGCTTAAACTTTTTGGTGTCATACCTTCTTTGGCTTTAATTTGTGCAAAATCCCTGTTGAAGATCTGATCTGCGTGGTTTAAAATAAACTCAACCACCGACTGTTGTATCCGCACCTCCTGGAAAGCCATGTCTCCATTACCAGATGAAGCCTCAATGTCTTTAGATCTAAGAAAATTTAAAAATAAATGTTGAAACCAAACAGTAAAAATGACATGTTTTACACAGTTTTACATATGTTTTATGTATGATGTGTTTCATCCACATCTAAACTTACCTCAACAGATTTGGAGCCCACACCAAGGCCAGGTTACGTGTATGCATGTTTGTTTGAGTGCTCAGGGTAGCAAGGTGGGCCAAATGCTTAGCAAGGAACTCCAGAGTCCTAAGGACGGGTGACAAAAACTTCTTGTCACACTTATTTCAACATGATTAGTCAAACTCAGCAAACAGTTCATCATAACCGCTAAAAGTTTAAAAAGCCAGAGGTTCACCTGAAGTGAGCAGTCGGCAGTTCTTTGATGACCTTCTGAATGTGTAAAAGCCTCTCAAGATCATCCTGGACTGAGACCACTTCCTGCATGTAAAACAGACAAAATAATTCACATCAGAGTAATTTAAAAACAGTTAGAGACATGATCCCAGTGCATAGCCATCATTGTTTTAATGATTTCTTTAAAGATTATTATTATGGATTAGAAGAGTGTCTGAATTATGGACTCCCATTATTAAAAAGAATTTCTTAGCTTGCATTCTGAAGCTCTCTTATTGTTCATGAGAGAAATCCTTAATATGCCTGCAGAACCTGTTTACATTACTCTGCACCAAAATAACACTGAACTTTATTTTTTTTTTGTCCCAGATTAGCAGCGACAGGATCAATGAGGTAAAAAAAAAAATCCAGCTGTACAGTCCTTCCAGTGTCTTACCAGTTATCCCTGTTAAACAAATGTAACCCAGCCATGGATTGGATTGTATGGAGTAAAACTAATGTGATGGGGGTCCAAACAGCTGAGCTTGTTAGCTGCATTTGGTAGTCGTGTGAGGCTGTAAACATAAGTAGTTAAACTCATGCAGTCTCCTGATAGTCAAAGTATAAAAAGTCAGGTTCAAAATAATATGTTTTATCCAAAAAGGCCAACATTTACAACATAGTATAAGATCGCAGAGATTTGAAAATGAAAACGTGGATGTCATTAGTCCCAGAATATAAAATTGTCAGACCAACTTAAGACCAACTTTGTTCTTTCAAAGAAAATAAGAACGTTTTGTAAACTTTTTTTGTGTTGTTTTTAGTACACCCTGTGAGGGGCAAGTTTTTCCTAAAACACTGGAATCCTGCAGTTTTTCAGGAACGAACAGCATGAGATGCATGAATGCCAAGGTATGCAAATGCCCCGTGAAGGTACACAGAACGCTGCACAGAAAATATGAACCCGATCTTAGAGTTTGGTACTCTTGTTCTCTCCTGCTTTCATGCCTGTATTTTATTCAGAAAATACAGCCATATGGCATCAATTTGTCCACAAAGGTTGCTAGCTAAAATCTGGATTTATGAGGATATGATAAACAAAATGTTTTCATCGTTAAATAAAGGTTATATACTGAGTAACACATTTTTTTTTTTTTTTGTGAAGTGGATATGATATGAGTGACGAGATGTTGTCATTACAATGAAATTATACCTAAGCATGAAAGAGTCTTTGTACATAGTGTCATTAGGTCAAAATTATGCCATTTTAATGCAAATTTGAAAATATTAAGTTGAGAGCTGATAACTGTACCCTTTTCTACAGGGTCTCTCATGAATGATATATGACCAATCAAATCTGCAGTCAAACCACTTCTATGTCACACAGGATCCCCCTCCCCCATCACAACAACAGATGTGATTTGAATGTACTCACGGTAAATTTGCTGTAAAGCTCATATGTTAGCAGAGGATTGGGTAGCTCCCTGAAGTACAGCTTACATAAGGAACCCACACAGTGGATGTCCTGGAGGTACACTTCCTTTGTAAGGTCAGGGCATGCCTCAGAACAAAATTCCTGCCTACACACAAACACACACAGTTAGCTGAATGCTTGGATTGTTTAACACCCCTGCTAAGTACTGTTGCAGAATGTGGCTGGTAAGATTTAAGTATTCAGTTGAGTCATGTTATTGTGGGGGAAAAAACAACAACAAAGATGCTAAAAAAAAAGTGCAAAAAAAATCTAAGGAAAAAATATACACTTGCAGAAGCTTTATGCGGATTATTTGTTCCCAGAAGGATATATACACCAGAAATCATTTGGAGAAGCTGAACATACACAGAAGTGATACATACAGGCCATAACCAGGAGTCCAAGATTTTAAATCATAACTATTATCTGATGTCTATTTTTCACAAAGCTAAAAAAAGAAAACATCAGTGTACAAGAAAGCCACTTTATGATTACCTGAGACGCTGGATATTTGAGGTAATCCCTGACAGCCTGTAGATCCCGTCCACAATCCCATGCTTCTCAATAAACTCTGCACATTTCTTCAGAACCTGAGGAACTTCAGTTAAGACACAGTGTTAATCATATGCTGTTTGAGAAACCTGAATACATACATTTCATCCTGTTTTTGCTCTTTTACACTACACATATCCACATTGCATTACTCTTAAAAGCAACGGGAGGAAATTGCTGTACATTTAATTTTTAAGTGTTAACAATGCATATAAGGTTGACTTCATGGTATGCAGTTTGTTCCACTATGACTGTTTTCTACTCCTTAGGGCTGGTGATTGTAGGTGGACTTTGACAGGAAGTTAAAAATGGTTTGTTTGTTTCAGAGGAAAGTTGACACACCCAGTACTTGTAGCTGGGATTACTTACGACATTTCCTCTAATAGAAAACGGCTTTTGAAATGTTACCACTGACCTGCACAGCTTTCTAAACTACAGCACATCACCTTCTGTACACAACTATGTTTCGCTCCACCTTTTTAAAACCTTATGAGGTTGGACTGCAGCTTTCCGGTGTTTGTTAAATCACATGCTCTGATCACAGCTTCCTTAATTCTGAAAATAACGATGGACCGCAAATCAGTGCTTGGGACAGCTTATTCTTGCTCTGATGAACTTCTGTATTTGACGCATGCACTTACGGAAACAGAAACTGCCAGTTCATCCTACTAAAATGTGGCACTTATATATTAAATTGGATCTCACATCTTCAAAGTTTTACACGGACCATCAAACTGAGTTTTAACCTCTGAGTAGTACAATAGAGTCAAGTATTAATGATTAATTATTTATGTATTAATGCAGGTTTAAAGAAGAAACAATTCAATAAGTAATAGGTCCCTATACTGACTTATAATTCTTACAAGCATTTGGCTATATGAATAAATGTTTGTGCCCCAGCACTGATTATTCCATTTGTAGTTACTAGGGATGGAACAATATATTGGGTGTACACTGGTATCAGTTTTACCAATTAGCCTCTCAGCAAGTAAGACTACATTTACCCATGGTAGTGGCAGGTGTTTATCTATTGTGTCACATCAGTTTTACCCTATCTAAATTCTCGATGAGAAGAAACTGAAAGCAGTATACAAAAATAACTTTTTGACTGACTTGCCAAGGGGACTGTGTATTGTGTACAAATACATACAGTATATACTTTTGTTAATGTTGCAATATTACTGTATTATGTTGAATAAAAGCTTAAAGGAAGTGCAAAACTTGGTTTTACAATATACTGATCACAGTAAATCTTTTAGTCTTGTCAAATTTTACATGTCAGAGTGGCCCTGCATCCTCATATGGGGACATTACATTTTGGCTTTTCTGCACCTTATACTTCATTCTGTTCAGTAAAGTAGTTCATACTTTGTTAAACAATGGTGATTTTATTGTGGTATGCTGTAAAATAAACCCACTGTCCCCAAATAGTGAATACAGAAATTAAAAATGCGTCCCAAACCACAGCTCAGGTTTCAGGAGGTTAAAAGTTACATGCCAAATGGAAAATCTACCCACATCTGGCACTTGGCAGTTGTTATTTTAGGACCCTGGCTGAAAGACTTTAAAACTTTTTTTTTGCTTTGTTATTTGTTTTTGTTTTAATATTATTATTATCATTATTATTGTTATTATCATTATTATTTTATTATTATTTTATTTTACTAGTGAGTATGTTTTTGTTTCTCTGGCACAAAATAAAATATTAGAATCAGCATTTGACCTTTTTTGTAGACTTTTTCCATAATGTTTCCAAACTGATCATCTTGCAAACAAAATGTAGAATCCATCCTCAACAAAATGAATGCCTGAATATTTCTGGCGGTAGCTAATTTCTCATTCATCACCACAGGCACCAATAATCTGCTATTTACATTCTCATCCTTCTGACTTAATTGGTCTTTTAATTGCATGCTTGTGGTTAAATTCTGGACGATGAGTCACTCTGGAGTTTTCCTTTAGTGCCTCTGCATTTCTCGACTGTGAGAAGATTTCTGCCTCTCACAGAAGGACAAAATGCAATCTGATTTTCATCTGACTTATAAATATACCTTTAAAACAAGATCTGACAACATATCAATACATGACAATCCACGAGGAACACTTATTTGCAGGTAAAATATCAATCAGTCTTGATACTGAGACAATAAATGGAATTGTCTTAAATGTTTCATTGAATGCTGAACGTGAGGCTTACAAAAATCCTTAAAAACCCTGCAGTCTTTCACTTTGTGAGGTTTTCTTAAGCATATGTTACAGAATCATTGTTGTAAATGGACTGAAATAACTTTTAAAACTGGTCAAGTAAAATAATTAATGCTGTAATACTGTCCCATTTCTTGCTTGGGGTCTGCAGAGCTGTTTTTCTGATAATACTATTTTACACTGGCAACATGATAGCAAGGTCCCTAATGTGAAAAACTAAATAATCATTTTATGTAAGACAGGAAGTGTGCGTTTCCTATTTTCTTTGTACCTAATGCAGATGTATTTATTATTTTTTCTCGATTGTTCTTTATTATTTGAGATATTTTAACTTAAAGTTTAATCTTAATACTATCAAGAGTATTTTCTCACAAATACCTTTATACTGTAGGTGTATAAGTGTGTCGAGCACATTGTTGCCATTTGTGCACAACACTGCTTGATTTTTAGAGCAGTTTCAACACTTAACTTCACCAAGTAGAACAATGCAGAGAACACTTAAACATCACTTACAGGTTCATAAAAATAAACAGGTTTTTGAAACTTAACATCTATTTTCTGTTGCTGTTAGTTTGCCAGTAGCTTTCAGGGATATTCAGCTACTTTTATGAAGAGGCACTAAGAGTATAAAAGCATAATATGTCTGCTGCTTCCATGACATAGGAGTGCAACCTATACCTCCTCCCTCACTTCCTGTGCTGTATGCCCCGCCTTGCAGTGTGTCCACTCTAACAGGTCTTCTTTAAAGTTATCCTCAGCACAGCTATTCATATCTGCACGTGGGAGGGGGTTTTTCACTCTTTTTATACTTAACATATGATGTCAAAAACTTGCATATGAGAGTTGTAAGAAAAGAACGAGGATGACAAAAATGAACAAAAAATACATAAGAATAGAGACCTCATAAAAACCTGATTAATTAAATACTTCACATTTTCTTTGTTTCTGTTCTGCTTTTCTTGGCTCATTATTTTCTCTCATACACAGTATGAGCAGCAACAATGCTGAGTCTTTTGTCAGACACAGAACTACTCATAGGAACTATAGTCACCATAGGAAACTGACACAAAAATGTAAGAGCCACACCCAAAGTCACAAATGACCATTTAATTTAGCCAATGGGTGAATGAATGGCCTTACTAAATGTAAAACACTTAGATACTTACAATGCATATATGTAACCTTTTAACAAAGACAGTATTTGTTACATAAAGAAACATTTTGTCTTTTCTGTCTCGCTTTACCCACATAATCTGTGTGTTATAATAGCTACAATAATCTAAGAAATGACTGGTAAAGCTTATTATTTTCATTATCTTCATCAACCTCTATGTGTATGGGAAGTAATCAATAATAGGAATAATGCGAGGCTTGATGATAGCTGTTGTAAAAGAGTATTAGATTTCAAAGAAAGCAACAAAAATGAAAACAAGAGTTTACCATCTTGTCCTGAATTCTGGAGATGTTCTATCAGGTCACAGCCGAACGCATTTTCACTTCCTTTCTTCTTGGTCTTCTGCTTAGTCCCTTTATTCTTCATGTGGATCCAGTTACTAGTCCAGATGATTAAAAAAAAAAGTTCCTTGAAAGCACACCGAATGATCCATATGACCTCGAGAAAGGTTGAGTCTGTAGATCAAAAAGCAGCCACATAGAAATCCCAGCAAACAGCTCCCAAAAGTCTGCATCCGCTCACATTCTGACTAACCACACTGTTGGAAGCTGAGAGCAGAAGTGACGTCACTTTTTAAACTTGAAGTCCTTTAGAGTGTTAGTACTTCAACAGATGACCAAAGAAAGGACATGGTGTGACTATTGGTTCTCTAGGATGTGGCGGTCCACTGCATTATCTCTGAAAGGCCTGCAGAAACAGCATTAGGATCGCTTGGTTTCCTGTTCTTCTTTTTTTTTTTACCCCCAGCCAGTCGCTCTCTCTCTGTTCCTTTTTATCTCCTCCTCTTTTCCTTCATTCCACACTGTCTCCCCTTTTCACTGGCTTCTCTGTAGCTGAAACACATGTACTAAGAGGGGCAAATCCCCCATGAACAACAGTCATAGTTTTAAACAGGTTTCCCTTTAAGATTTTTTCACAAATAAATAAATTTTTGTAAAGATATGGGCTCGTGGAGGTGGTATGACAGGGATTTTTTAAATGTTGAAACTAAGTAAGGGGAGGGATGTGAAGTTAGGGGAGGGTGAACAGCTGACTTCTGTTTCTCTCCTAGTTTTGGAATTACAGTCCTCTTTTTTATATATATATATATATATATATATATATTTTTTTTTTTTTTTTTTTTTGCAAAAATTAAA
>VUQI01008100.1:27105-60788 GCA_015106735.1 Paratilapia polleni | reverse complement strand
AAAGCCCCAAAAAAGAAAAAAAAAAAAAAAAAAAAAAAAAAAGAACTAATAATTGTAAATATTGTCATATCTTTTTTCTTACAGGCAGTTTGGACAATATGGCCAGCAGGCCCATTTAAAGAACTATTTAGTCTCACATTAACCTTACTAAACCTTTCACTGTGTAATATTAGCTTATATTATGTGTATTACTTCTCCCTTTGATAGCAGAGACTAGTGCATGGGACACCTAAAATATTAATTTATTATAGTCTAAAAGTGAAAAAAATTTATACATCCAATAATTTCATACACTTTTTGTTACTATATGGGTTGCCACAAGCAAACTGACTTTTGGTGGGCTTTTCTTTTTAACAATTAAAAATATACATTCACTTTATTAAGTACAAGTGTTCAACTGGTCGTTAGCCCAAATATCTAATTAGCCAATCACATGGCAGCAAGCACTTTAAAGATGCAGATTATCATCACATTCTGAAAGAAATGCACACTCAAAAAAGAGTACCCTGTCCAAGTTAAAACATTTGTTTTTTATGCTGTTTTACAATCTGTAAATAAAACACCTCACATGGTTTGAAGTGTGCATGTTTGTACCACACCATTATGTGGTTTACAAGCTGTCAAACTCTCCCTCAATTAACTGCTAACCTCTCTCCACCAATCCAAAACCAGAGCTCCAACGACCAGCAGAACCAACCAAAAATGAGCAATAATTCATACAAAGTGCTCCTTTGAGGAACATGACAGTCATTTCCTCCTCCTGGCGTGTGTCACTGTGGGCATGCAATGATGTAATGACAAGAAGGGGCATGAGGAGGCAAAGCAGGGGAAAAGGGTTCAGGCTCAAGGAGCGAGAAAGAGGGTATGTGTGACTGAGTGCATCCATGATTCTTGTCTCTTTTTGTAACAGACTCCCTTGGGCAAATCGGGCACACACACACACACACAAACACACATGCTGCCCAAACCTGCTGTGACAGCAGTCAGTAACACCCCAGGTGGTCACATGCCCAGCTGCCCTGACTCAGATATCCACACATACAAACACAAAGCCCCAACTGCTCTCACTGTCTCTTTTGCATTATTGATTTACTTAAATGCCTATATTATCCTGTAAGTGTAAAAACAACAGATCTTTACATATTCTACTTTTTAGGTTATTATTTGACTGAGTCTCTTTATGTCAGTGGTTTAACATCTATTAAGAATAAACTATTAATTTGTACTATTTTGACCTTGCACGTACACTAGTAAGAATGTCAATAATTCATTCTCTTCTTTGAACTTGAAAATGCATTTTTTCTTTTATCTTTAACATATATAAACTGTTTATTATTACAGGTTTCTCAAATGAGATATGGGATAACTAAATCCTGCACAGTTAATTTTACAACATGTCACCAAGTTGGATTCTGCAAAAAAAATTTCAAATTCTAGTTTGTGTTATAACACAAAGGTCAATATACCTCAAGTATAAACAGATAAACAGGTTCAAAAAGTCACCAAATGATGAAACAAGGGTAATGGAAGAACAACTTTCAAATTGTTTTCTTACTTCAGGGCACAGGAAGTAGCAACATCCTATTTATGACAAAGGGCAATGGAAGTCTGAGGCTATACAACTTAACAATAGCACAAGTGTGAGATAGAGGCTACTCATAGTTGACTGCCACCTAATTTGTTATGAGTAAATACCACTACTAAAATTACTGTTTTAATTTGACAAAAAAATATGGGTGAAGTTAAATTTTATAAATGTGAAATGATGAATAATGAAAATCTCAGCTCACATAACCCTGACACTTCCATGCTGCTTTATAGGAGCTGCTGCTTTATAGAAAGATACACCCATACACACACACACACACACACACACACACACACACACACCTATGAACTCTGCACCTGTCACAGTAAATCTACAATGGACATCCATATGGACACAGAGTCTGTAGCACAACTAAAACCATCTCAGTATTGTATGTGCAGAATATATATGCTTCCTATGTGTGTGTGTGTGAAACCGCAGTTTGCAGTGTCTTCACCTGACACCTGGTTGCTATAGCAACTCAAGAAGGCTCAGCACAGAGGAAGCAGCAGGTATATGCTGAGTAGATGAGGATAAATTGCCAATAAGCTCTTTGGTGCTCCTGAGCCTTTCCTCTTAAGCATAGTCTGAAGAGCATTTCCAATGTTTAAACCTCAATCAGATCACCCAGCCTGCTTGCCATCATCAAAGTAACAAATATTGTGCCGTCTGTCATATTTAATTCAGCACAGATGTGGTTCAGATGTTCAACCAGGCGAAATATGCATGGAATAAACACTGCAACATCAACCTAAATGATAAAGTGAGGCCACAGTCGATAAGAGAATTTTATAATATTTAATATGAGGTGCAAAACATTTTATATAATTTTCTAAATGGTGTTGGAAATTGCATCTTCTCGACCCAAATCAAATACGCATCAATCAAATAAACCAAATCAGATAAGCTGTGTCCTACATCGTAGTGAACAATCATTTTGTCCACAGAAATAATGACTTGAATGACATGAAGTGATTAGATAAGCGAGATGAATTTGGTAAGCTTCAGAGTAGCATCTGCTGGGAGCTTATGATTTCTGTGTAAAAAAGCTCAAAAAGATCCATTGCTTTCCAGAGATATGACTTTGGCAAACTTTATCTAAGTGAAACTTCACAGCAGAAATTCACAAAAACTCATAACCAAGGGGGACACCCTGCTGAGTCCTTATGTGCAAACACACTGACACGAAACCATTTTGACATTCGTTCATAACCCCAGTCTTCATTAATGCCTTTCTGTATTCCGCCTCCCACCATATATCCTGTGGGGTTTGATCCAGAAGCCACCAACCTCAAAAACAACCTCCAGGTGGCATTTACTGCCTTTTGGGAGGTGAGCTGGAGAAAGCGTGGGCAGGGATTAAAGTCAAAACCCACGTAAAACAGGGAACATCTGTTTTTTCTGCCAGCAGAGTATATCTGAGATTTATGGCTTGATAACTGCGAGTCTCTGCTGTCTGTCTTAACTTGTGTTGACAAAATCTATACTAAACCACGAAAGCTTACAAGAACACAAAATACTAATTTCATTTTGCAGCATGGTGTTTATTACAGAACTGCAACAAACTGGTGATTTCACACTCTTTGAGTAATTAGTGGTAATGGAAGAAAGTGATCGATTAATTTGGTTCGTGCTAGATTACAGATGAATGAATCATCTCCTGCAAAGTTTGCTTTTTATTCCTTTGCCCTGCATAACGTAGGAAATTCTTGTATACTAATTTCATTACAGTGTGCTGTGTAATATAATAAGTTAAACATGGTGTTTATTTGGCCAAAACAAGAATATATTGTAGAAATTGTGCATAATGTGCAGCTGCAGTACAAATTTGCATGCTCTGTATCTTTAAATATTTTAAACGGTTTGACTTACTATCAGCAAGATATAAGATACCGTTTTATCCCTAGGGAAGCTCAGTTTCTGCATTTAACCCAAGCATTAGAAGCAGCGGTGCCTAGGGACAAACTCCAGCTGTACGCCAGTGCCTTGGTCAAGGGCACAGTGAAAGTACCAACCTCTTCAGGGCCAGTTTTTGGCAAAGACCAATTAGACATCCTCACCAATGGTGTGCCAAAGAGGACAAAGAAATATTCTGTCTTTACGCCTGATCAATGATCATGTAAAAGTCTGCCACTGATGTCCAATATGCCTCACAAATTGTTAAAAATGATGCTGACAATGCAGTAAACAGCTGATACCAAAAGGAGACTATACAGACTGTAGGAGGACTCTGACTCTCAAATAGTCTGACTTTTTCAAAAGCTTTTTGGACTCAGAGATTCATTTGCTGACACTGCTGAGCAGGAATTAGGTATGAATAATCAGGCTACTGATGTTCCCTGTAGACAGTCCAATATTGGCCATACTGCAGTCACTTATATTACAGCTAATATTGTATGTGCACCGGTGTGTCATCAACTCCCATCATGCAGAAGTCAGTAATGAGAAACAATGACCTACACCCTGACATTAAGATGTCACTGATGCCACGAGGAAGCAAATCTAAACATTTTGATACTGATGGGCCATCAGCTACAATTCTAAAAGTTAGCTCTTCAGTTAGCCCAACAGACCCATTTTACATGCTTAAGTTGCCAGAGGAGAATGCATAGACCTGTTTGCAGTAGTTTTTTTAATGAGAGTCATCATAATGTAAGTCAAATTTTATAAAATGTAAACAAGAGATGAAGTTGTTTGTTGCTCACAGCTGTTTGCAGTAGTCTTACCTCTGAGCATCCCCACATCCCCAGAAAGTTGCTTACATTTATGCATGTGGCACGACAGCAGTAACATCACCAAATCTTGCCAAGGGGAACAAAGTAGGATGAACTGGCCCTGAACTTACTACTGCCTACTGAAAGCAGTGCTTCAAAAAGATGCCCACTCCTCATTAGTCAGACACAAGAATCTGCCTTTTCCTCTAGAGGTCTCACTCACTTTGCAAATCGCAGTAACACTATAAGGCATCATAAACTTACTTTTCTTTGTATTTTTATTTATTTTTTTTTGCATTACTTGGGGCAGCAACTGAAAGACAAAGGTTATGGTAAATGGACCGGTACTTATATAGCACGTTTCTACTCAGTTCGAGTACTCAAAATGCTCTATACTACATGCCTCATTCACCCAATGACGCACACATTCTTACGGTGCTTTTATCTATAATTTAGTACTTTTTTTGAGCTACGCACACTCACATGAATGCAACGGGGGCAACTTGGGGTTCAGTATATTGCCCAAGGATACTTCGACACGCAGGCTAGGGGAGCCAGGGATCGAACCACTGACCTTCCGATTAGTAGACGATCCACTCTACTTCCTGATCCACAGCCACCCCAATAATAATAATAATAATAAAAATAAAGGGACACAAAAACAATCTCACTTGTCTTTGATTGTGCAATTGATCAATTGCTTATCTTGATTAAAAGAAGTTCCAGTTTCACTGTAGTGTTCAATAGAGTGAAAGCAGGAGAGCATAATCTAGATAGGCAGTAGTGCTGACCACAGCCAGACACAGGCAATAAACAGGGAGACACCAGCCAATAAACAGCACTCACGTACACAGAGGTAAAACACAGTAACACTCTGAACTTGTCACAGTGGAAAGCAACAGATTTTAAACACCTGTTAAACAGCAACACACTGGTCAGCTAATATTCTTCACCAACACTTAGTCAATTCATATCATTTGTCTTAACCTCCCACTCAGTCACTTATTCACACATGCCCTCATGCAAGTGGTAATTATCTGATCAGCGGCAATACTGACCTTCCATTGCATACTTCATATCCAGGGCAAAGAGGTTCCACATGATCTCAGCGCTGATCTTGCCCACACTCAGCTCCTGTGGAAACCTGGTGGAATTGAAACGGATTTCAATCAGACTCATTTCCGTATAATGACATGCTCGAGTGGATGGCCTGATGGCTCGGCCCATCCCGAGTCTCTAACAAATGACTTAACAGATGTGGTAGAGGACATGGTTGGTGAATCTCATAATCTAATAATCCCCTGCTATTTCCAAACCTAGTCGAATTGGGGTAGAATTGAGATGCATATATGTGGCTTAAAGATGAGAAAAAGTGCAGGAAGAAATGACAAAGTAAAAGAGAGAGACTGAAGGTGGCAACCTATTTGGCAAGTAATCTTGTATTTTGAATGCCTATAGATTTTCAGTCAAAGCTTGAACGTGACATGTCAAAGGTTTAATTATCCGTATCTTCAGACAGTGATAGGAGGACATTTATAGATGACGGAGCCTTGGCCTGAAAAAGGTCAATTTATCTGGAAATGTTTTACTTTTGCTGGAGACCGCCCTGTTTCTAACAACAAACTCATTTGTCCGACAATTTCGATTGGATCACTAATCACCTGCTCAGTCGGGACACTCCTGCAGAAAAGTGATGCTGAAGAGCGCTTACACACATACACAAAAACTCTCTTTTCTCCTCTTCTCAACATTAGGGACCTCCAATACTAAGGCAGAACCAATACTAAGCCTGGAAGGTTGATTTGTTGCTCCCAGTGAAAAAGAAAAGTGAAGAAAACAAAATCCAAGAAACAATTGCACCATCTTTCATCTCTATCACTCTCAAAGTCTTTGTTTCCAACTCAGTTATTCCTCGGTCTCGTCATGCAAAAAGACGGTGTACTGTAGGTAGGCCAGGCAATGAAAACCATTTATGGTGAAGATGAGCATAATATCTGCTGCCACAGTCTTACTTCTGTTTGGTAAAATAAATGGTTTCTGCATGAGTCTTTCCAGTGGATATTGTTATGTTTATGCTTTTAAAAACAACTGCAGCATCCACTTTTTTTTTAAATACTAAAATATATTCTTTAAATCAGTTTAAAGACTTGAAATTTTCAAGGCTAGTTTCATCATGTAAATATTCTCATCATAGTGTGACAAACTAACATTTTTCCCCCTATGGCTGCAGCGGCTCCTATTTAAAGGCAACAAGTCCCCTCCTGGATTTATCATGAAAAAGCATCAGAGCCGCTGTCACTCTGGAAGTTGACCAGGGGAATGTGGAGGCATTAGGCATGAATATTGCAAATCTATCATTAGACAGTGTAGGAGAGAAAGCTCAGGGCATAAACAGAGTCTTAATAAGCATCGTAAATCAGCAAGAAGAAGGAGAAAGGAAAAAGTGGGAGGCATTTGAGCGGATATGTATGAGCAAGGCAGAAAGAGAAAAACCTATTTCATCTTATTTCTTTAAAGGCAAGTGACACTCCATTTCCTTTAGGTCATGAAATTTGTTTATTTTATGACCTAAATCTTCTGCAGGGCAAACACCTTACACCTCCCACAACACGTTCACCACAATCGGACATTTTTTTTTTTTCAACAAACAAATCTTGAATCTGTTATATAATTCAGTGACAGTGCTTTCCCCCTTTATTCATCCACACTGTGGTTTACTACGTAAAGCATTTTTCACTGCTAGCTTCTTTGGCTGCTTTACAGCAACACTGTGCTCATTCACATCTCTACAATAACAAAATAGATTTTTTAAATTTGCAGGAGCTGATTGGCAAGAAGGTTTTTTTTGGTTTTCCTCCCGGTTCTCTAACTTTCTAACTAATTAAATTTTCCTCAGAAAAAGCAAAAATAAAAGTAATTACACTTGGAGGAGATCTATTTAATCTTGTTTGATTTATAAGGAAGAGTGAATGGGCCATAATTAAGGCTTTAAGTAATAGATAAATACAATTAGTAATACCATAAATAATGAATAATAATGAATTAATCAACAAAAGCCATATTATGGGTCCAAAAAACACTTACCATCTTTTTTATAGAAATAACTGTAAACCTCAACTATGTGAATGCTCATTTGTCCATGAGTGGATGAACTTACAGCAAGAAGCTTTAGAGCTGACAGCAAACACTGCTAGATGTGTTTTTTTAGGGTGGCCTTTTATAGCTTTAAGCAATTTGAAAAAAAGGACAAAGTAGCAAATTACAGTTAGTATCATACAATATGTTATAAGGCTAAGGAAATGTTCACAAATGTATATGCAAGGAGACTATTTAATCTTTTACCACAACCCGGTAATTTGACCATGTATGTGACCAAATTTCATAGCAAAATGCATGTATAATAAAATAAAGAGGTACATACTGGTTAATGACAGGAGTGTAAGCCGTCCGGTCCTCGTCGATCACAGAGACCATCAGAGTGATTAGTTTTGGCCAGAAGTCCAGGTTTTTTATTGATGGACCCTGCTCCTCCCTGGGAAGGTCCTGCTTCCGGCTCTAAAGGGAAAATAATTTGGATGGTAAGATGGCGGTTGCAGCAGTATTTAAAATGACATTTCAATAATAGAAAGCCAAAGATAGATCTTATACTTTACAATGACCTAATGTTCTCTTTTCAATGTCCACAACTTTAAATGATGACCAGGCTTCAACTGAACCCAACACAATTTGTATAGTTTCTATTTCTCAAAAAATACACAAATTTCAGAAAATGTACTTTATTGATATCAGCCTTAATGTTTAACGTTCTGCTAATGTATCAGTACAAACTGAAGTTTTGCTGCTAGGTAACAGAAAAAGATGGCTTTTATTTTCAAAGAGATGCAGTGTATTTGTCTTGAACCCAAACAAAGACATGGTAAATTTAGGTGTTTTTCTGAAAGTGGATTAGTTTTAAATTTTACAGTGAGTAACGGCATGAGAGTTGTTAGATGAGGAATGGCAGGCATCCCAAAAGTGCTCAGCAGGGTAACCAAATTCATTTACTGTGTGCTCCTGTCAAAAAAAGTATCTGCTGTGTTCAGCATGAAATCAGACTGCACTGGCTCATGTCACGATAGGTAGATTATTAACTGAACTCTGTTATAACAAACAAATAATTCAGAGTTTTTCTGGCTTCACTGGAAACAGGGACAATGACATGTTATTGCATTGTGTTTCAGACAGCATATCTGCACAAAGAGTTTTTTTCCGCCCACAGATTTCTGGGAGCTGGAGCATAAAATTACAATAGCTGTAACCATAAGTAACAAGGTGTGTTGGCATATCAACCAATCAACCAGCAATGAAATCTTAAGGACAACAACTTCTCGGTTTTAATATGCAATATGTGTCCGTGTAAATGTGTGTCAAAGTCCATTGGAGAAATCTCTTGCTATACTGGGGTGAAAGGTGTTGAATCCAAACCTCTCACTGACTCTACCATCTGTTCACACCACACTGCATGCAACCACACTGATCTCTAGTCACCAAGTAACGGTCCCTGTCATGCCCTTTATCATAAACAGGTTTCACAGAAAACCAGCAAGAATACAGAACACAGTTTTGAGTTACAAAACTGACAAAAACTCACACACTGACAGATCTGCATCATACACACATATGATTACATGCAAACACACCTGCATGCTGACTATGACAAGTATAATCCAGTACTGTGGACTGTGGGGACATACGCTACCAAGAGGAAGCTATACTAACAATTTGCATAAGTCTTTATGACTAAAGCAAAAATGTCTGTCTTATGAAAGGAAGTTTTGTTAAAATGAAACATGTTCAGACCAGCTGTTGAATAATTTAGGTTGAATTATTTAACAACCTTCCACATATTGACTTTGGTGCAGCACACAAAGGAGAGCTGTGGGAATGGAAATGTGATGAGTGCATAAATCCTCAATAAACTCAATCCCTACAATAATCAACTTGTTTCTAATAATGAATATTTTTCTTTTACATATTTGGTGATGCAAGGCATGTGATGTTGTTACTTGCCCCGCTGACATTCATTTGAATGTGTTTCAGAATTTAATCTCACAGGAACAAGAAACAAGCAGAGAGCTTAGAGCTGATTTGGTGACCATTGATCCTGCCAACCCAGGATTCACTACTGTATTCCTTTGGGTTTGGAGGTGCAAAAGTCAAGTCTATAGACAGGAAAATGGATTAGGCTACTACTTCTTCAGTTAAAGGTTCCATCATATTGATCATATTGATCCAATGATCATGAATTTCTAATTTGCACAGTGCTAACTTACATTTTCCTTTGGTGTTTGGAGTTTATAATTACCATTGTTAATAAAGTGGAAATTTGCAATAATTCTGTATACACTCTGTATTGGAAGGTAAATGTCTGTTAAACTGGAGACATGAATAATAAAACACATGTCTCTGCAGGTGGTGAGTCAGCTATGCAAAACCTATTTGTGTGTGTGTGTGTGCAAAACTATATGCATATACGAAGGACACTGAAGGTTGTGTCATCCCTACTAAATCTGATGCAGTATGCAGCCACCTAAAATGTTGTGTGTACTCCCTTTGCTTATTGGTATTCACAAAAATCCACTGTAACAAATCCATTGTCAAAAGTGATTAAAAAGCTTCTTTTTTTATTGTCAACAGCACACCCATGGGTTTCAGTCTTTGTTGCAGTTGAAAGTCAATATGGCACTGAACTAAGAGTCCAGTGGAGTTTCACTACTTCTCTTGCACAGGGCAGTGGGACCAGAGCAGAACTATTGATAGCTGTGTATAACTCCTCTAGGGGGTAGCTAGTAGTTTATGTTTATTGTTTAGCTTCTGCAATTCCTGTGCAGAAGAAATCAGCATTAGCATACCACTGGCTCCTCATCAATTCTCACAATGTGACACAAATTACAGAGCCTCTGATTGAAGGATGTTCCCAGAGAATGTGATCAAATTCCCAAGAGAATGAGCTGTGGGTGGAACTGAAACTGCTGCTATGCATTTTAAGGCACAGTGAAAAATGGTTGTATGTTTAATGTGTCTGTGAAAAAATACATTTAAAGACACCTATTCTGAAAACAAAGAGCATTTTCTTCAAACGCAGTTAAATCCCCACTTGCGTACTGTTGGCAAATACGTGATAATGTAGGTAATGTAGGTACCTATCAACTCATTTTGAAAGGCCTGCTAGATAAGTGGAGGAGTGTTCTAGCTCCTCTGTGGTTCCTCTTGCACATACGCAGTGAATCCCTGCCTGTCAACAGTCACCAACCTGCCTATTCAAAACCAAATAGCTTCGATTCATTTGTCTTCTTATGCATTAACATTTGCATAGGCATAAGTGCGTGCACATATATATGTATATTATTATAGATGCATGTGCATGTTACCAGGCATTTCTAGTGTGTGCACCATCAACACTGCTCCACATTCCTTCATAGTGGATAAACCTTTTCTATGATTTCTTTGCCCTCTCTCCAATTCCCCTTCATCTTGCTTTTTAAAATCCTCCTTTTACTGCCAGGATTTAAGAAACAGTTAAGCTAGAGTCCCCCAGCCCCTCCTCCCCGCGAGTCATTTTACGCCCAGGCAGAAGCAGAAAGCTTTGTTGTTGTGTTATGCAAGATTCCTCGTTGTGGTTGGGATATTTCTCTGCTTGCCTGGCCACTGTGTCAGCTCCTGTGTCGCCGCACTCAGTCACTGTTAGCAAATGGAGAATTGGGGTCTGAGATGTGTTCTATCTGCTGGGCCAAAGGCTACCTGGTGTATGTGAACATAATTTATAATCACAGTGAGGTTTACTTTGGGGTGAAGCTGATTTCTTTTTTCTCTGCCAGGGAGGAAACATTGACAGAGAGGCTGTCTACTGTGAAACTGGTGGACGAAGATGTAATTAGCGCCAAGTGTCTATCTCACCGGTTTGGTAATTGCTTACAACCCCTAAGGCTGTTTAAACAAAGGAAACTTATTATTCAACTTTTGAGCAGATTGCACCCTATTACTACCTAAAAAGACATTATCTTCTGCGATGTGAAGGCCATTCTCCCTGGGAAGTAAACCGTAAAATAATCAGGTGGAGCTGCCTGTTGACTGATTATTTACTCAGGCGAGGCCAAAACACAAGTAAACTAGCACATGGAAATAGGTCTGGAAAAGCAAAAACATAATGTAGGACTTCGTGAAGCTGTGCTTTTTGAATATGTAAATAGGTGTATCTGTCAGTTCTCAATATAAAAATATGCCACACTACTAATAATACTGTATCATATTTTTCAGTGAGTAGATAGCATGGTATCATACTTTCTGGAAAGAACAATGTGTCATTTTTCTGGCACTGCATTATCTGTGGTGACACTTGGGAGTCAAACAAATCCTTAAAACAGTTGATAAACTTTTTTTGTTTTTTGCATGAGGTAAGATCTGCCAGATGCTTGGCTGCTTTATATGGCTGTTTTCTACCTACTCTCTTTCTTTCAAGGCTGAAGTCTTTCATGCAAAGTTTGCAATAGACACTGTGTACATTTTATTGTCTGTTAAATGTCAGCAGTGATATATAAACTATTGATTTCCAGGCATGCTGGATTGAATTTATGTTTTCCTAGCATTGTCACACATCAGAATAAAGAATAAAGCTGAAAAGGAGAGCGTGATGTCACCTTTATTACAGGCTGAAGGTGATACCTGATAAAGGCGTGATGTCAGAAAGGTGCCATGACTTGGCAGAAAATTTCAAAAAAAATGTGTTGAGTGTTTTTAATTTGAAATAAGTGGTTCTGGAGTAATGACTACATTAAATATTATTGTAGGTATTGTTTCTACATGTTGTTTCAAAGAAAGCTTTGAAACAGCTTACTTTTCACACTGATGTTGGTAAGACTCCATTAAGTACCAGTTATCTAGTTACTGGTGCGTGCCTGCCTGGTTAATTGCCAGATGTTGAGTTGCTAGTTTGTAAATTACGTATGACTGCGTGAATCTGTGCCTTACCCTGCGAGTTGCTCTCATTAAAGTTTAGCAGCTGTTGCTCACACTGTGTTTACTCATCAAATCAAGAGTCAGAAATGGAGAAAATATTACATTAAAAAAACATTACAATAACAATAAACACATTACATTTTATTAGAGTAATTGAAATTACACTGGGTGTACTATCTATAAAAAACCATCATCTTTTTAGAAATTGTCTTTTTTTTCCCCCTGTGAATGGGCCACTGTCAGACAGGTTATAGTTTTCAAGCCCAGGGAAGCCACAGTAACTGCAATCATAATGAAATAAATAAAACATTACTGAAGCTGAACAGGTGGCATACAAATCCCATACCAGAATACTGGTGAACAAATACGTTTTAAAACTGCTGTTTTGGAACGAGGAGAAGCAGGAAGTGTTCACGGACCCCAGTGTTTCAGATTTTGAGACATGCAGCAGGTCCACACTCAAGCTGTTGTTATATAATTGTGCAGGTTTGCAGATGCCTGGTACATGCATGCCAGTTGAAGGTTACTGGCGCTTAGCTTGAAGCCTGGCAAGGTGCATTGTGGTGTGTTGATCACTAGCTGATCACTTTGTACACAGCATATGAATTTTTTGTTTTATAGCATTTATGCTTACAAGTAGAGGCCTAAGTGTTATTAGTCAAAAGGATACGAGCCATTTACCTGGTCAAGGAGCTGGTTGTATAGCTCATGACAATTATCGAAGATGTATTTATAGGTAGAGTCTAGACACGCTTTGACGCAGTCCTTCACCACCACACTGGCTCTTGGTGGACTCTGGAGTTCTTGCACCTGCACACACAAACACATACAAATGATTAAAATCGAGGAAGTATGCTTTCACATTTAGATCTTTCCTAGGTTTGTGAGTAGTTTATTCCACATGAAAATCATCCAGTTAGTACATGTAACGACAGCAACCCAAATCAATACAAACTACAATATTTGCATTACTTTGTAGCATCCATCAGTGATAAAGTAATATATATAAAGTATATAACGTGATAAAGTAATATATTATATCATCTCTTCCTTGTGGAAAAAAGGGCAACCTACTCCATGTACTATGTATAGTAACTGACATGTGACTGAACTAGCATTTAGGTACATGTGCAGTGTATCGTATACCAACACAGGGGCTCTAGTGTGTGAGCAGCGGTGCATACTGTATACACAGTGAGGCTGAGCATGGGTATGGCACAGAATGAAAGCTTTGGTAACCTAAAGTGACAGTTTTCATTCCTTCGCTCACAGCTGCCATCTTAGCTATGCCTCAATGTGCCAGCGCTACAAGCCCACTACCACAAAGAATGTCGGATGGAGCCGTGCTTTTCATATAGTGGGAGACAAGTCAGCATACTGTTGGGGGTGAGGGAAGTAGGGGAAACAAGGCAGCACTGGAAGCATTTTAAACATAGATGTTTATTGGTGAATGCAGTTCAACACAACTCCAGTGCATTAGCCTTCTGCATGTGATTGTATAACAATAAATGGTTTGGTTTTAAGGGTCAGTGTGTTGCAAAGAAAGGGTTTTCAGGAATTCTGATTTTGGACTCAATTCACAAATCAATCTGGGTTTATTTTTGTAACAAAATTTTTGGGTGACTTAATGGATATGATGTGTACTAAAGGTGTCACTCAGTCAAGGGCGCAGCACTTCTGTGATAGAAGGTGAAAATGTATATCAGAGGTATGCAAAGGTTATATACCGTAGTGCTCCATCATCATTTATTACAAGTTCATGTCTCTTACAGTTTTCTCTTAAATGATGTGCCCGTGCTCCCCTGTCACCCTTCAAACTGTGCACTGCCAAAACACCTTACACTCTCACACACAAAAACACACCTTCATCCTGAAGAAAGTGATGCTGGTCAGCAGATCAACGGTGGACTTCAGATCTTGGAGACGTTCTGGGTTTCCTGCAGGGAAATTATCCTGGTGTAAAACAGAGAGAAAAATGACATAAGAGAGGAAATCTTGTTGATAGCAGCCTTGTAACGTCACACACCTCCACCTACCACGTCATATCGCTTAGGCCAAAACATTAAAATTGATTACAGAGCAATGCCCAGTAATCATAACGAAATGACTGTCTGTCTAATCGTTTAGTGGACAAGGGAGGTCTCTGCTGATGAAAACCTCTATTTCAGGGCCATGAAGTCATCAGGCAGTGCAAAGCACCGTGACGGAGAGCATATAAAGCCCTGACAGCTCAGAGGAAAGGCATCGCTACCCCATACATTATCCTACTTCTCCTACTCTCTCAATGTTCTAATAAAATTTTGCTTGTTTTCTATCCGTCCTTTTCCCTGTCAATAAATGCACACGGGAGATTCTGGAAATAGAACCAAATCTTAACAGCCGCCTGTAGGCTTGACAGCACAAGCACAGGAGAGTTTGCCGATCAGCAGAGGCAAAACTCGTCTGACATCTTAATGACGTGAGCAGCATATAGAGTTTTATTGGGTTTCCAAGAATACACAAAATGGACAAGGAGTTTAAGAAGATGTGCTAAACACAACCCAGAAACTGGTCTCTAATCTATCCAATAGAAAAGAGTGTGGATGACCTGGTAATGCTTCACAGACAGTCAGCAGTCTACTGAAAGATTACAGTATCTTTCTCTGGACCCATGATTAACAAGTCAGTTTTAGTGGTGAAAGTGTAGCCCCAATAAACGAAGCTGCCTACAGGCAAACAAGCCTGACACACATTTTGCATAAGCAAATGTGGATCACGCATACTATATTTGGCTGCTGAAGTGGAAAAAAAGAGAAAAGACAATCAGTAGGGGCTTTTTTCTTCTTCAGATAAAACGCTGTTTGTGTTGCTGCCTTTTATATGAACAATACAGTTATTTGGGGGTTTCATCTTTTCTCTCTAGATGAAAGATTGCATTCAGTTTAAATTTCAAAACAAAATTTATCTAGTTGCCAAGAGACTTCATTTTTAGAGTTATAGGGAAAATACATTGTCATCAGTCACCGCCTTTTCCTACTTTTTTCCTCATACACTGTGTAGCCTTCAAACACAAGTGAAACCATTTGTCCCTATGAAACAATTGTTCTATACTGCGGTGTCACCACAGTCTTGAATGTTGCTGTGCGTATATGTACTGAGATCACAGTGCCACAACAACAGTTCAATATGTGTTTTAGCTGTTATTTGTTGGTACAAGAATTTACTGGGTGAAACTAAAAGTCCACAATAGGATTGTGTTGCTATAAAGCAATTTTGAAAAATACAGGTAATCCAATAAAGCTGATGAATTCCTCAATTAAAATTTAAACTAATCTGTGTTGTCTTACTTTTACAAAAGAGGCAATAACAGCTCTTTGTAGGAGAAGAAAATCACCTCAGAAAGAGCTTAAACTGCACTCAAAAAATGTTCAATTTTCACTATTGCCAGCCTGCCTTTCAGTGATAATGGAGGTCTGATCCATTGCTTAGTTATAAAATTAAATGACTCTTTCATATGGCATTTACTGCACATTTTAAATTTGTTAATTCCAGCAGTGGATTCTTCAACTTAAAAATGTAATATAGGTGTGTAATTATGGTGATGAATGTCACGTAAAATCAAGTACTTCTTAACATTTATTTGGGATGCTGCAAAGAAAGTAACAGCAACTGAATATCTACATTCAAATATTATGACCTCAGCTAACAATCTAATTTGATATGTGACAACCAGCTTTGAATGCAGATGGCATGTCTTCACAAAAAATGCTTTATTACTAACTACACCTGTGTAAAGCAAAGGGAAAAAAAAGCATGTACTTGTCAGCTAGTACAGTGTTACGGAATACAAGATTCAGCCTCTCTCAAATATAAAATAATAATTTATCGGGGGGCTTGTCATTTATTGCTGTTCAAGTGCACCAGAGCACCTTGTCTGTAGAAATGCTGCTCTTAACTTCAGGTGTTTGTAGCAGGAGCAGCAGTGGTGTAAGGAACTTTGTCTAGCTCAAACTCTTACTATGCTTGAAAACACAATGCTACAAGTAAGAGCTCAGACCTCATCAGCAGAAAAACAAAGTGAAAAGAAAGGCGAAAAAAGATTTATTGCCCACAAGCAGACAAGCATACTAAAAATCTAAGCATCCATCTCTGCTCCAAAAGAAGAGACATCAGCAATGCCTTACAAAGATGACAGAAAGTCCATTATGAGTTGAGATGAGGTGTGAGTGATGCTGATGAGCTTTTAGTTCTTTGTCTTTGTTCTAGTGTACACTGAAAATTATGTTGGGCCAGTGCATGCACTGAGTGCAACACTCCAATGCAATGAGTGCTTAACACATAAAAAACAAGGTTAGAGCAAGCAAACCATTTACAACTTCAACATTTTAAGACTTCAGCTCTGATGTTGTAAACAATACACTGCACCAATTCATAGTCACAAATATTTAGGTAATATTTCTCTACGTGTGATGTAACACTGGATACTTTTAATCCGTCACAATGGTTGACTGGTGTAAAGGGTTAGTTTGGATTTTCTAAAGTGGGGTTGTAGATGGTAACAATAGTGCATTTCCTACAATAGATGGTGGTCACCAACCCCAGTTTGGAGAAGCAGACAGAGGGATGGAAGCTAGGAAGTTTGTGTTATTGTGTGACTTAAATTGAATCCAAACTAACCATTTACCCCAAAGTAACACAATAACACAAGCAAAGTAATAGACTGAGCAAAGTTAAATTATTTTTACTTTGAAGAGGGTGATAATGGCTTTATTTCCCTGTCAGAAAGAGCTGACTGATTCTATACACTCTACACTTACACTGATTTTCTTTGAAGTGGGACTTTTTTTAGGTGGCTAAAAACGTTTTGCCGCTGTCCCCATCACAGCAGCATGTTAAGCTTCCATGCCATTCCTCCTAAGTGGTGACCTGCCAACTACCATCTACTTTAGGTAATACACTGACTTTGGATAAGCACCTCATACAGTCCAACAAAAAATCTGCACTAACAATTTAAATGTTTGTTTTGGCCAAGCTGCAAAATGGCAAAAACCAGGTAACAAGTGGAGCAAGTTCAGGTAATCTGGTGGAAAAAGAGATCAAAAGCATTCATGCACTGATGAGCGCTGGAACACAAACTATCATGGGAACTTTGAACTGGAATCCATGCACTCTGACCATCCTTAGTGAAGGCACGTGTTATGTGTCTCTACATTTGTATGCCTGCTGCTGTAAAGTACAAATACTACACCTACTGGCTACACATTACATTTTAGATACATATATATTTTAGGTTTTGTGGATGCAAAGGCCTCGTTTAACCTCCACTAAAAGTAGATTCAGTAGTTTTGCAGTTTCAACTAGACAGAGGTGTATGCCATAATATACAGATTTTTTTTTTTTTTTTTCTGAGCATGTCAAATTGATAACAGACCTCAAGTAGAACCAGAGCAGAATGGTGAGATTATATTTCTCATCTGACCTGAAAATGCCTTGAGTGGCCCAAGGACGAACTGAAATACTGCTGAAGGGGGCATATGGACTAACTTGTTTAGTCTGTTGCCACTGAGACCCACCTCTGGATGAGCAGCAGAAAATAGAAGAAAACACTTCAAAGCCACTTCTATACAGTATATACAGCCATGGTCATGAACACTGTGTGATACTCAGTGTATCCTTCTTTCCACTTTAGGAGATTCACATTTTAGTTAGTTCTTTGCCCTTTCAGTAAATACATTCTGTTGTTTTCCATCACAGTTGGCACAGAGGTTTCTTATCTTCTGCACTCTGTGAAAGGTGATACTAGCTCTTTTCTTCTGCTTGGGTTTTTACACTTTCTGACATAAATTTCAAAGGGCTGGCTCTGGATTAAGCAGGTTCTGCTCTGGAAAGAACAAGATTACCCCAAATACTTGCAACAGTGCAGGTGTAGCTTTTGTTCTCTGAACACTGGCTTCAGAAGCTTGAAAATTATATTTGACTGCTATGTGAGAATAACAGAAGCTAAATGCTTGGGTAATGTTTGAGAATTAATGTCAGTGTCTTAGCAAAACCTTACTGGTATTATCTATTTAGTATTATTTTTTATTAATTTGATGCTTTATCAAATCCATAAACAAGAGAGTGTTATTAAACACATAATACTCCTGTGGAAAGTTACAGATGCAGTATTATACTTTATTCATTCTTTTCACTGGTTTAGGAAGCAGAAAGCAAAAGAAACAGTTGCTTGCATTAAGTATCCACTAAAGGATCACTGTAATACTGCACAGAGTTCCATTTTAAGAGTGTACCACATAACTCCCAGTAGTCCTTACTGAGCAAACATCACTTTACATCAAACCGCCCAAACTAAGCCCACAGCGTGCTCTGAATACTGAGATTTTCTGTATGACCCAGTGAATCCCAGTGAAATCCCAGCTGGGACAGACTGGCTATACAAGGTGTCACCGTGTATCAGGGGTGCTAGAGTAAAGTTGAAAGGGAAGAAACGCATATGTAGCAAAATGTAGAGTGGCAGCTGCACCCCAGCTCCCTCTCTGCTGATTCAAGTCCTCTGTTTTACAATAGCAAACTCAATCTCCCTCAGAATGTCATTATAGGGAAATCCATACTGTGAGCGGGTGGAGCAGCCAGATCTGAATCTTATTACTGTCCAATAGTGGCAGGCTGGCTCTGTGGGATGGCTTCAGAAAGTGGGAGAATGAAAGAGAAGGTATAAACTGTGTGTGGATGTGGATGTGTGTGCATGAACCACTGGTCTGTGGCAGGTTTGACAAGAGAGCAGCAGGGCAGTGCTGGCAGGTGAAGCCAATGCGATATTCTGTGACTTCTCTCAGTGAACGTGTCATTGCTAGACAACCAGGCCATCTGAAAATAAAAGAGGCCATCTCTCCTACACTTAACACTCTCTCCTTCTCCGCTGCCTACCCATGCCTTTCATTCTTCATCTGTTACTCCTCTCCACTCTTTCCAAATCCATCTCTTTCCTTCCAAGTGTCTCCCTCTTTGTCCAAATCCCTTCTCCTCCAACTCCCTCTCTGTTTGTTTCATCCACTTCTCTTTCCAAATCCTCGTGATCCCTCCCTCACTGTTTGCAACTTCATTCTCTGTCTCCCGTTCATGGGCACACTGCTGCTTTCAGGGTGTGTCTCTGTGATCACATGTGGCTTCACACCGAGGGCTGTGGCAAAGAACAGGGGAACTAAAGTAATCGACCACTTAACGACACGTTGCCTTTTGTGTTACATTAAAGGTGAGTGGGTCATCTTTCAGCTACAGTTCACTGTGTCCTGCCACCAGCTGGGGAGAAGTGTGGAGCTGTCTGCTCTCAGGTGCATAGCTGTGTGTACATGGCAGTACAGTGGGCTTGTGTGCGCATGTATTAAAGAGACAGAGAAGAAAAAGAGGGAGAGAGAGAAAATACAATACATGCTTGCATTATGTATCTGGATGTGAGCACAATTACAAATCTACATGTACAGGGTATACAGGTAAGGAAAATGGCTATGTGACTGAGTATGTGTTGTCTAACAGGATGAGCTCTTCAAGGATTGCGCTGAAAGATTATGGACTGTAATTCTGAATGCAATTTAGAATACAGCAGCACACTGAGGCTACAGCTACACTAATACTTTTTTTTTTAATTTAAAATAGTGTTATAATGAAAATGATTTGCATCCAAATAAGAGTCTCAGCAAAGTTTAAGAATTAATCTCTGTCTATACCAACATGCCTATAAACACATATCACATGACCTTACACGTACAAAAAATAAAACCAGCGACATGTCTGCTTGAATGTATACTGATGCAAAACTGTTACTAGGTCTGTCAAAATGTGCATTGAAGTTAAACATGAACTGAAAATGAAATATCAATATTGTGTAAATGATGCACATATAATAACATCATAAATAATTGTGTAATTATTCTTTTTTGCATGCTTTTGTACAATTATGGTTACAAACTATATCCTGACAGGCGTAATGGTCATGGAAACTAACAGATAAGTATAAGGTGGTCATGGATGACTAACACATATGGAGAATATGATCACAAAATATGTGTGAGCCTAGCTATAATTTTCTTTCTAAATTTTCACATCAGATAATAAGGAAGCAAATGTGGGTGAATGCATCTTCTTTTCCACAAATATACATTTCTGCACTAATAGACAGTCCCTGAGTTTTAGAAATACACCGAATCAGCAGTGTTCCAGAAATTCTCTGTTTTAGATGTCCTAAATAACTATATTATTATATATTATTATAACTATATTATAACTATAAAACTAGTATGACCAAAGCATGTCAGATCTTGGGCCAATTTGTGTGGTTCCTATTAACATTCCTTAAGTTGTCAAATCTAAGGGATATGTTTGATGTAATGTATTATTATATATTCTGATTATATTATTATATGTTCGATTATATTATTATATATTCTTTGGTTAACAATGTGTCTGGTTATTTCTTGTTTTTAACTTATTTATTGACTGGTTATTTGGTGTGCATGGGTGAAGGTGGTACAAAACATTATAAATCTAAAAGAATTTATGTATTTTTGTAATTAAAATGTTGTTTTGTACATGTATGTAAATTTATACAAAAAAAAACATTTTTTCTACTTTAGTTTGTTACATAAACAAGTTGGTAAATTATATCTATCAGTGAGCAGACACCACCATTAAACAGAGGCAAGACAACACGCTATTGAAGACATAAAGACACGTGGACACAGCTCAGATATAGCTTAATAATGTCTTGGAATAATGTATAATGGTGAGAGCAGTTTACACCAAACACATTCACGGTATGGTTATAACAAGTCAACCAGGAAATTTTACATAAAGCACGACAATCAAGCTCACAGAAAGAGGCTGCCTGATGTGCACTGTCGAGGAACAATCACCAAGCAAACGACCATGATGTATGAACCAATATCATACAACAAATAGGCGTGCAAGTGTGACCCACGCTGGAAATGCTGCTATACGTGTTCATACAGTGAAACAATATTCCCCAGCATGTATGCAACAAGGAGGGTGGACAAAATATGAGAAGCACATTTCACAAGACCATAGAGAACAATTCAACACTGTCATTAACTAGGACCACTATACTATAGATCTGAATCGATACCTCTATACCACAGTATTATTAAAACTGATAACATCCATAAAGATTTACTACAGTGCCCTTTTAATGGACTGAACTAGCTTGTACAGGTAACAACAGATATTCAGTGTAGTATTGCCTCATGGTATAACACACCAGTAAGACAATCTGACTGTTCCTTTTGAAAACATGTTTAGCAGTTTCTTCTTCTCTGCAGTGTATCCATCAATTTACTGTACCTAGGTGCTACGGCATGTATAGTTAATTTAATGAAGAAGTTTCTGACTCTGAATACTGCAGCGGAGCCATCAAAGGAATAAGGAACAAGACATGATTACCTCATTAATTAAGAGCCCACTTTAAGATGCAGCTCTTATGAAACATCTTTGTTCTTTATAATAGTAACAATAAATTCAAATGAGTCTGTAGATTACACTCTACAGGTAGAAAAGCTAACAGCCTACTTTATAGATATTTCAGGATGTCCACAGACCACCATTACATTACTTTACAAGGTCTATTTAGATCTATTTATTGGACTAAGAGGACCACTATTTTTGAGATGCTGAATGGCTTCTTGTCATTGTGGGCTGATTACTGATATTTGTGTGCTTGGCTACACCAGTGGCTCCTGGAAATTGCAAAAAATTGGAGGCCATTTTTTTTTGTACATTTGATTCAGTTATTTTGTTAAGCAACAATAAATGACACAATGTCTGTGTCTAAATGTGAAGTATGTATATCTCTAATTTTTATTTTCCCCATCATACTTTTAGCTTTTCCTCTTCCTTCAGCACAGCTTCATACTACTAATCTTTTAAATAATAAGGGAACACTCACTTGGTATGTGTGACATTATGAAATGTCCCTGGCGTGACATCGCAACATCTACAGTAACATTTACCTCATCTTAATCCCCGATATTTAGCAAAACACCTTTACACTTGGCATTAAGATACATGTGAGAAGGAACCATATCCAAGAAAAACAGAGAATCCACACACATTTGGCATTACCAACAAAGTATAACTGTATTGCTTCTCCCTGCTACTGTAGATAGTAAAAAGAGAGTATGATATAAACAGAGGTGATTCCACTAGGGTTGTGTCATGATGGGGGCTCAGACCTCTTGCACCCCAAGAAAGAATTAGGATTCAGTCTTAAATGTCAATAGGAAACATGGAAAACTAAATGCCAAGTGATGAAGAATACTGAGACAGATTTACTCATCTTGTTGTTCTTAGTCAAAATCCCCGTATCCAGAAGGCAGTTGTCTACCCCTTGAACTGTTTCATCCTTCGACTACATCACCCCTTTGTTTTACTTGTTTATGTCTAAGTCTTTGATCTTGTCACCCAAGGCTGTCGTCCAGACCCTTGATGTTTTACCTTTTGTCTCTGTTTAACCCCTATATGTAAACTATATCCCCCACTGCCCCCATCATCCTCTTGTGCTTCTGTATAAACAGCATGTTTTGTAAGTGGTTCAGGGTTGGCTTACCCTCCCAGACCCAGAGTCTGGGTTAGTAAGCCCACCGTATACCAGAATACTTCAATAACCATTGCACCGCTGCAAACTCTTGGAAAACAGGACTTGGCGTTATTTCTTCAGCACAAGCACCATTTTTACAGAAAAATGTGAAATGCTACTGCAGCGTATTACATAAGAGACATATTATCATCCAGCAAATATACTCACTGGCCACATCATTAGATACACCTGTTCAACTGCTACTTAATGCAAATATCTAATCAGCCAATTACATGGCAGTAACCCAGTGCATTTAGGCATGTAGACATGGTCAAGATGACCTGCTGAAGTTCAAACTGAGCATCAGAATGGCGGAGAAAGGTGACTGAAGTGACTTTGAATGTGGCATGGTTGTCGGTGCCATAAGGCTGGTCTGAGTATTTCAGAAACTGTTGATCTACTGGAATTTTCCCACACAACCATCTCATGTCGACTTCTGCTGTGACATTCAGATGCCAAGGTCAGAATTTGGCAAAAACAACATGAAAGCATGGAGCATGGTGGTGGCAGTGTTGTGGTGTGGGGGATTCTTTGCACACTTTGTATCCCTTAATACCAATTGAGCATTGTTTAAACACCACTGCCTACCTGAGTATTGTTGCTGACCATGTCCGTCCCTTTATGACCACAGTGTACCCATCTCCTGATGGCTACTTCAAGCAGGTTAACATCCCATGTCACAAAGCTTAAATCATCTCAAACTGGTTTTGTGAACATGACAATGAGTTCACTGTACTCCACAGTCACCAGATCGCATTCCAATAGAGCACCTTTGGGATGTGGTAGAATGGGAGATTTGCATCATGGATGTGCAGCAGACAAATCTGCAGCAACTGTGTGATGCTATCATGTCAATATGGACCAAAATCACTAAGGAATGTTTCCAACACCTTGTTGAATCTATGCGGTGAAGAATTAGGGCAGTTCAGAAAGCAAAAAGGGGTCCAACCTGGTACTAGCAAGGTGTACCTAATGACAGACGTCACACGAACATGATTTCACACAAACACACACACACCACATGTAAAAATGCAATACATACTCGGTATTTAGAGAGGTCGATCCTCAGTGAGTTATGCAGCTGGTCCAGTAATTTGACAAATTTCTCCCTCTGTCAGGATCAGAATTGTATAAATCAGTTCAGAGTGTCGCATCCAAAGCATTGTGCCTAAAAATTTATAACACTGCGTGGTGTGGCACTTATCTTGTGCCTCTAGTGATTCAGTTTTACTTGCTATATTGCCAGCGTCAGCTTGCTGGCTAAAAATATTATCTGATTCCTGACAACATTAGCTTCTTAATGTTCAAAAGGAAAGCACCAGCACACTTCTGAGATGTTGCTGATTTTGTACAAAACTTACTTTAGACAAATAAGAGTGATTAAAAAAGAACACACACACACAAAATATAAAAACTGTGAAGTCAGTAGTTCAATATCAAGATGTAAAAAAACAAAAGATGTAACTTAAGGCTAACTATTGCCAATAGAAATCACTGTTTTGTTTTGTTTTTTAATTAACACTATATTACACTGTGGTTGCCTGACAACAAGAATATAATAGGTGCACTTACCCCAAAGTTAGAGGCAGCAAATCTGTCTGAAGCAGAGGCAGTGGTTGTGGTGGTGGTAGTGGTGTGGGCAAAATAGGCATTGATATTAGCAAGCAGGTTGCTCATCACTGCTGGCACCCCAGGACACATGTATTTGGCGGAAAGACAAGAGAAATGCCTGCAGAGGAGAATAAACAGCTATTACAACAAGTGACTGAGAGACTAAGGAAAAAGACATCATTTCTCCACAAGGGATAAAACAATCACATGAAAAAGTGTAATTTAAGATCCCACATCAACTGGGCAATTTCAGAAAGATGCATCAAGAGCTCAACATGCCCTTACACAGTGCTGAGAAAATTCATGCTAAGTTACAGAGGGAGGAAAAAAGGCTGAAAAATATCCTGTCCTCTGCTTCTGTCAATTGCTTTGCACTGCAGTAGAGATAATAATAAAAAGAAAGTGAGAAGACATACTGCAGTAGAGTATTTCCTAATTATTTTTGAGCTTCTGACTGCTAAAGGGAGAACATATTTTAAAGTTCCAAACAATTACTTCTGTTGGAAGACTTAAGTGCATAAGTAGTCCACTGCCCTGTTCATGCAGTATAACAGGTCTTCGAGTATCTATAGATAATTATGTCATAAATCAGACAGAGCTGTATAACCTACACTGTTAATGACAAAAGGCTGCGAAGTAACAGACAGAGCATATAGGTTTAATAGTAAATCAAGGGATGTTCTGGGGGGCTGAGATGTAATCATATCCAAAGGAGCAGTAATGAAATGTGTAAATTTTACTAAGAACCATTAAACCTATATTTTTAATTCTGTAGCAAATATCACAGAGATAGGCTCCAGCACAGTATTTGAACTGCCCAGTTGAAGTGCTTCCCACTAAGTTGAAAATACATAAATCGGCCCACCAAAAACTAGATCTCAGGACTAGATGGTACTTTAAAATTAAAGACATCTTTCCAGTGAGGGAAGGGGTGGGGATGGACATGAATAAGGATTCTTTTACTTTTGCAAACTTGACATCCTCTTGTTTCCTTTTATAATCTCTCTAGATCATTTTTTGATTCTGTGACTCTTAGACTACACACAGTAACAGAGGCACATGCCACTTTGGATTTGGCATGAACTTGCCCTTTCTCTACGCACACATCTGAGCAGCGCTACCCAGCAGTAATTAAGTGGTGAAGCCTGAGAGGGCTGGTTTGAGCAGGGATCTCTGCCTGAGTGAAGAGCATATGCTCCTTTTAACACTCCATCCACTGCTTTACAAGCCATATGGAATGCATCTTATGTCATAATTCAGCAGGATGTTGTTTTTCTAGATAGTATTCTACATTTAAAATTAATAGGTGTGATAATCTGTATGTTTACTTTAATGCCTTTCAAAACAATTTACACCTGAGCTCCCTTTTCAGCCTCAGGCATGACCCATAGCAAACAAACATTTTGATGCATTGGACACTTTTTTCAGTGAAGATGCATGAGAGCTTAAAGCAAGACAAAACAAGCTGTGCTTTACAAATTTAGTATTTGTTTAAATCTTTATGCTACTTATCCATAGAGGTGTTACTATACTCTGCTGTCACATGAATGTCAGGGCACCAGAGCTGCTCTCCTAACGTGCTAGATGTGGCTTTAGCTTACGATCCACTTGGTTGTTACTTCAATAGAAAACAAAAAAAAATTAAATTATAGATTCTCACCATTCGTGCACAAATTTACAGATTTTCTTAACTACTTATCCTACTTAGGTTCACAGGGGGCTGGAGCCTGTCCCAGCTGGTAAAGGGTGAGAGGCGGGTAGTATTCAACCCTTTTTTCACACCACTACCTCTGAGGCAAATATTATACTTATATTTATTATACTTATACTTAGGTCTTAGAACTTTAGTTAATAGTTACCTTAAAGATTACAATTTTGCATGCCCTTACTGTTCGCTGAAAAACTACATATCGCGTAATTATGTTTGTGATCATTTGAAAAGTTTCTTTTATGGGTTGAGAAAATATCTAAATACCAACTGATTTGTCACTGAGTTGGAACCAGGACTCTGTTTTTTTGAGCTTGTGAAAAGTCTACTGCAAAGCACAGTAACGCTACAAACACATGATGATCTCATAGCACATGATGTACTGCTGTATCCAACAATATGAAGAAGTTAAAATTAGCTTAACGTTGAATGTCTACAGCAGTAAAATGTAACATGCACATTAATGCAGCAGTGATATGAATACAAAAATAGTCATACAAAACATTAAAAATGACACATACATACTGCTACTTTTTGAATGCAAGATTTTTACTTTTAGTGGTGTTATTTTCACAGTGTACTTTAATAGGATTCAAATACTTTTTCCAAATCTGTGTATGACAATTTGAGCATGCCCATTAGGACTGCAAAGCTGAATGTTGAGTGTTGAGACTGAAGACAGACATTTTGAAACTAAGAACATCTTGCTCAGTGAGTCATCACTTCACCAGAGTTATGTGGAGTAATGGTAGCAGATTTACTCCCCCTCCTCCTTTGTGGAGCGGACACACACACACACACACACACACACAAACACAAACATGTTCTCATCGGGAGGCCTATTTAATTACTCTGCTTTCAGCCTCCAAATTACCCAGGAGCACTTGGGGTTAGGAGAGCAAAGTGAATGATGCAAAGAGAGTGATGATGGCATCCGCTGAATTCCCGTGGTGCTTTTAGAGCTGGATCTCCTGAGCCCATTTTCAAGAGGGAAGACATTGCCTCCCCTAGAGTTACCCAGCTTTGGTTTTTACCAGCGGATGAGATGTACTACATGCTCACATATCATTTTATGGTTTCAGGTAGCTAAGAAAAAGGAAAAAAGAGATGATGAGAGATGCGGACATAGAGACAGGGGGGTGGGGGAGTGGTGATAGAGTGCAATGATGAAAAACGAAAATGAGGGAGGGGTATGTCGGGAGTTGTTGTAAAGGGCACCGGAGGTAGAGTGAGCCTTCAGAGCTGCTGTGATTTATGCAGTCATGATGTCAGGAGTGACTGGGAGTCAAGGTTCAATGATGAAGAAAACGGAAAGGTAGGGCCTTTTATAAATTCCTGATGAAGCATAATGAGCACTGATATGAGAAACGCCATGCTTAAACAAGGTTCAAGCCTGAAGCATTAACTCCACCTGATAAAGCTGGTAATAAGGCCACTTACTGCTGCACTTAAATAACTCGACAATCCCTCATATGCTGCAATACACTGTCACAGTGAATCAACAACATGTCAGCTAGCGACTTTACATCAGTTTGCAGCACCAAAACGAGCCAACATGTCAACAATACTTGTGCTATATTTGGGCTGTTGTTGTAGCAGCTGCACTCCCTTCTTGTGTGGATATTATATGACCACGAATGCAGGACATTTGTAATACTGAAGGATTCTGGAAACAGTTAAAACCAGCTTTACAAGGTTAAAAAGAAAGCCAATGACATGTTTGCCCTAGAGGGCCAGTAGGAGTACAGATAAAGAAGTCCACAGGGTTAGATCATGATCAGTAGGAGAGTAGGCGGTGGGGGAATCAAACACACTCAGAGCTCAGTGGGAAAAAAAAATTGAACTCAGAAGTGTCCAAGTCATGAAAGGACCTGCTGACCGAATAAATGCTGCCTATTTTTGCTACACAATTTCAAAATACACATTATGAGTCCTGACTGCCATGCCACATTAACAAATTTTAAGCAAATGATTTTAAGACTATTAAAATAATTCTCAGCCTTGTTTAATCTCAGGAATCCACAAGGCCAGATTTTCAAACTTGAAAGCACAAATATGAGCTGAGTCATCCATTCAATTTCCCAACAATCTGTGTGTAATTAGGGTTTGATTTAGTTAGGCAGCAGCTAATTACATAGTCAGTTACTGGGACTGCCCAACAAGTGCAGGGGGAACAGAGCTTAGAAGGTGCAGTTCGGTGGTGCTTTTCAAACAACAGCTCATTGAAATCACAATGTGATCATGCTACAGAGATACTCAGTGACTCATTATTATTAAGTGAATTACTGAAACGCTGTAGAAGTCAGCGAATAATAGACAACTGATATAATGCGAGCTACTATCTTTATCCATTTGTTTCACAAAACCATCTGAATTTGGATTTCTAAAGGGAAAAGGTTGGTTTATTTGTTGTGTTTAGGTGGCCACACAACATATTAACCAATATTTTAATATAATAGTCTAGATGTGCACATAAATTAATCAAATATTAATGCATGAGTTGAATTAAATCCCACAAAAATATTTTTAAAAAGTTGGCATCTTACTAAAATATATGAAATCTCTGTTTGTCTGTATGTCTGTGAACTCTTCCTACACCATCAAGAGTTGAGCAACCAATCTTGGCACACAAGTACATCTAACGCCCCTGGAGGTTCTCATCTATACCAGATATTATGATGTCATCATATTGCCTAGCAACCACCTACCAACTGGCTAAAATGACCAATTTTTAGCGTTTATGCACCTGTAACACAGTATAAAAGCATCACAACAATTTGGCAAATATTGAATATAGTCATTTTTGATATCTCCAAATTGTGATATTTTTAGTATTAATATGTTGAGTTCAACTGTATTTAGGAACTATAGCATGGTCGTGTACTAAAAATTTAAATATATACTGTGGGATTGTTACAGTCTGTGGTAATAGAAGAGAGGTTTTAATGGCACAGAGTTTTGAAACTACTGAAATACATTGTTGACATATTGCATGGTATTAAACTGGGGCTTGTTTATATACAGTACATAATGATGGGGGGGGCTCCTCAAACTGGCTCATAACCCACCTACAGACAATCAAAACAGAGAAGATAAACCTTAATTAAAGCTCTGATCAAATTATATTTTTCATTCAAATGCTGTTGCAGTAGTTTCTGACCAGTATAAGCTCAGGTTTAATGACCACACAGCAACAACTGTTTGTATCCTCTTTGTCTGGTGGAAATGCTGAGTACTCAATAAACACAGTTTGTAAGACATGTAAAAGAAAGAGGTTTTATAAGATGTCATAATAAACACAAATATTTTAGGATAGGAGAAATCCATTCAGCTGGGCCACATAAAAAATAAACTTGGAAATGTAAAATAGTGCATCTGGGTTGAGGCTTAGAGGATTAAGTAAATATGGCTCTTAGTATCTGCTGTGCAAAGACAAAAAATTAATTCTACAATGGTTACTAGTGAACTGGATGATAGATACATGCAGGGTGCAGACTTCTAAAGTGTTAACAGTTACTTTAACACTGCACAGTGTCAAATGGCACTGCATGACCTTGATCAACATTTAAAGATTTTGTTTCAAATGGTGTCATTGCATGTGAATGTGTTTGGGGGGGCATGACAGAAACAAAGAGATAGACATTCATAGATGGAAAGGATCACAGAGGATCAGAGACCCAAGCAAGGAGGATAACGAAGCTATTTGTGTGATCAATGTGACCAAGGCAGGTTAGGAGTTTTTTCCATGAGACCAACAATTAATCAATCAAACTTAGGAGCTCGATAGTTCTCCAGGCTCTGATTCTGCTGAGGAGACATCTTTACTACTCCTGTTCTCCTTCAGCTCTCCTTCTCTCATCTCCTTCTCTCCTTCCACTCTGGTGAATGAGACACTGACAGATTGGTGAGGTAAAAGGCCATAGATCAGGGTGGTACTAACGTCATAGCCTGATAGATGGACTCCACTCCATATCTCATGGCAAACTCATCCACTATCTCCTGAGACACGTCGTCAAAGTAGACCTTCCACGCCTCTTCCCCTTTCACCTGCGGGATCTTCACTACCCCGCTGTTCTTCACCTCAGTCAGGTAGTGGAACAGGTTCTGTGAGCGGCACGAGAGATAAGACAGGAACAGGTTAGGGTGATGGAGCACAGTGTCATGACAATTTTTTTGTGTGGTGCATGCCAGCTGATGAAAACCCTTATCACAGCTGTAGCTGTTTTTGCAAACATGATGCTTAGCCTTACAAAGACGATGAGTGGATTAGAGTGGCAACCACTTTTTCCTAGTACTGAATCACATCATGCTGATTACCTCATGCAAACAGGTGTACTGGCCATGAGGAGGAACCACGTTCTCTTCCCCTTTCATTTCCACGCTGATCTTGAGTCTGATGGCACCAGATACTGCAGATTTGTCCGTTCGTTTATCTGTAAGACATCACCGAAATGGATTAGTCACTTAAAATAACTTGAAATGATCAGAAAAATAATTTCTGAAAGTGTTTGTTCACAATTTTAATTCTATTCTAAAACATGCAGGACAATCTCCATTTTTTTTTTATCATGGGTGATGGAGTGCAGTTACCATGCCCCAGAATGACTAGTATGGACTGGTAATTTGTTTTTCTTTCTCTGCACAGCTTTCTAAATTGCGGGCCATTGATTTTGACAAATTTTTCCACACAATAGCAGATGGTGAAACAAGTTAAAGACCTAAAACACATTAATGTCTATAAGTTTTATTACACCCACTAAAAAAAGTGAAAGAGAGAAAGAGAGAGAGAGAGAGAGAGAAAGAAGCTCAAGCCTATAAGAAGTGACCTCACTCAGAAAAAGAACATCAAATTTAATAATGTCCACCACTCTGTCCTTGACCACACTATAAAAAAGAGACATATAAAACATTAAAAGATTAACACTAAAATACAAATCTATGACATAATCTGACACAGAAAACATGAATGACAAAAGGCATTAATGACACAACATCATGCGCTGTAGAACATGAATGATATAATATCTACGCACTTAGTTTCGACAGATGCAACTCTCCACCAGCAAATAGCAACATACAAAAAGACACGTGTCAAATTAAAGGAAAAAACCTGAAAACTGGGCCCCTACAGTAAAGGGATCAGGTGACTGTGTTATGCTGTAGGGAGTAATTTCCTGGCGTGGTTTGGGTCCATTTTTCACCTTAGACAGAAGGGTCACTACAAATCAATACAAAGTTGTTTTGAGGAGATCACCTCTATCCCATGATGAAATATTTCTTTCTTCATGGGAGTGATCTCTTCCAGGGTGACAATGGCCCCATCCTTAGGGCACAAAGGGTCACTCAATGGTTTGGTGAGCATGAAAATAATGTGAAGCCATGGCCTTTGGAGTTAACAGATATCAACCCAGCTAAACAACTATTAGACAGCACTCTCCACCACCACCATCACCTCACCACATGAGGGAATCATGAATCGTTCCAGCAGAGTTGTAGAATCAATGCTAAGGCACACTGAGCATGTTCTGATGGCACATGGTGTCCCACCGAATACGAAGATACTTTATGTTGAGTTTTCCTTTTATTTGTCACCCAGCTCTACACATACACATTTAGCGAAACACACAGAAACACAAAAATGCTGGATTACATACTGATAGGTCTGATAGCTAATGGCTTTACAGCTGTGGGGGTTCTTTACAGACATTTAACTGGCCCCCCTCTGTGCTCTCATATACAAATCAACTCTTCTGTGTCAAATCAGTGAAATTTTCCTCTACAGTCAGTTACTCAAGAGACAGAAAAGTAAAAAATAATAACATGACAAAGCGACAGACACTAGCACTGCAAACGCAAAGGGCCAGATTGAAGAGGATCTGAAGAGGCTTATAGAGGAGAGCAGCTGGAGGGGTGGACACCCACACCAGCAAAGGCCTGTTTAAACATTCATTGTGGACATTTAAAAAGGCATTGAACAGCAGCAGTGGGCAGGGGTCACTATTACCACAAATTGCTCCCTTTTAGCTCAAGAGGCAAACAAAGACAGCACCCGCCAGTCGTAATACTTCAACAAAAGTGGGAGCTCCCATTATGCTGCCATTCAACCTCATGCAGCATCGTGAAACCAGTGATGTATGAGAGCAGAAACAGTGAAAGACCATGCTTGGTACATGGACAGTAATGATGGCCGCGACTGAACCACATTGTACCTCACCATGCAGTTATCACCATAAACTGTTAAAGCAGTTACAGTGTAACAGGAAAGGGTACGGGAAGATGTAAGGAGGTTAAATGAGGCTGCACTGCAGTCATAGTGTTTGAACTTTGAGAAATGTGCAATAATCATAATAATGATTGCTTGGGAAGAAAAAAAAACTCTTTTTTAGTAATGACCATCCATACCCCTCAAACCCACTGCCCACCCACCAAATCCAAAATTCAATTTCAGTCAGGATCACATTAGTCAAGGAAAATTATTCCATCAGTAGTAGTTTATATTCTGCACATGGCTCTGTTTTGGGACCTCCCTGCCCTTCCACATACATGCTTGGAAAGCCTGAGGCAGAAAGAGCACACCTCCCTGCTTGTCCATGTGTATACATAAAAAGCCTGAGGCAGGGACAGCAGCAGCAAGAAACCCCTTTCCCTCCTAACGTACAGAACAGTGAGTGACAAGTCCAACACAGCATGAAAAGGAGAAACTGGGGAGGAGGTTGCAAAGCGGCTTGTAGAGGAAGCAGCAAGGGTAGGTACGCTAAAGCAGCTTAATTAGTGTGTCCTTTATTTTAATTATTTAGTTAGTTTTTTCTATTTTGGGGTTTTTTTTTTTGGTAAAACTAATGTATGGGCACTTGTGTCTGGACAGTATTTACCATTTGAAGGTATGACACTTTGGTGATTGAAAAAAATATGAAAACTTTGTAATACATACCAATATATCACACAAAGTAATCCTTTTATCTGAATTAAAACAATTTTCAGATAATTTCATGTAAGAACATTCTGCGATTAGATGTATAACATACCTAGATTGTACCACACGTCCATCTCTCCACTGAGAGTGCGAACCTCAATGATGGTCTGGCCCAGGAAATCATCTGACTCACGCTTGAAATGCTGTTTCACCCGTGATTTGATGTCATCGTCCTCATCCCACACACGCACCTTGATGCGGTCAGTAGCATTATGACATTCACTGTAAGTCAGAGGATGATTACATCAGGTCAAAAAAATCACAGCAATATAAACACCAATATCAGCAATGGCATATTCAGTGACAGCTCATCAGCAGTCAAATGTACAACTGAAGCATAAATATAAGTTCAAACAGACACATACTTTGTGAGTCTTTTCTATATGGCATATGGAGAACAATTCTTGCCTGGATTCAAATAAGAGAATATGATTTTTTTTTTTTTTTTTTTGTGAATAGTTTTTTTTTAG
>VUQI01008100.1:5571-27085 GCA_015106735.1 Paratilapia polleni | reverse complement strand
GCCTGGAAAAAAAAAAAAAAATTATTTTTTTTTTTTTTTTTTTGTGAATAGTTTTGTTTGAGTGAGTGTACATGCCTAGCATGTCCATAATTTTGGAGAAGCGCTCTCTGCCTGGCAGGAAGACTTACCCCAAGACATTGCATGACCTTTATTCTGCATCTCTATTTTTCTACTCTTTCCCAGTGCCTGCTAAAATTATCAGAGAAGAGCTGAACATTTCACCAGCATCACTGTTAAGCATTCATAGAAGGGATTATTTATTTGTGAGCTATGAGTTCCACTGTAAAATATCCATCTCTTTCGTCCTCCTTGCATATATGCAGTTGACAGATGCTTCACAATAATGACACTGCTAAACAGAACAGAGTTGGCCAAAGCACTTCTGGGGTCAAACTGTTCTCTGGAATTAAAACCAAGAGATTACATTTTGTTCTAATGACATCTTGGACGTGACAGCCAGAGAGAAAACAGTTCTGCGGTATTTTTTTTTTAACTAATCCCTTTCTGGGGAAAGCACTGACTGCTGCCGCCGCACTAGCCTGGGACTTTGCTCTCTGCCAAGTACACAGTAATGTATCGCTCTATTAATCTACATCCCTGTAGTAATGGGAAAGAGTTTTATTACAGCCACAACTGGAGTCTCATTACAGGTGTGGAGCCTTGTCTGTGACTGGCTTAAAACACACATACAAACATCCAGAAAATCTCAATAGTACACAAGTACACACATACAGTATGCTAAAAAGTTATGAGTATTTTTAATATCTTGCACACAAGTAGTCCTCAGAATAATTTGAAAAATGCTTTCACTTTACATGTAACACATGAGTATCACAGGCAAAGAGAAAGCATGCTGGAAAACTCAGTGTTGGGATAAATGAATAAAAATGCCATTAGCCGCTCTCTCTTTGGTTTAACTAAAAATGACAGACCCTCCCTGATCCTTTAACAGGACCCCATCAACAGACAGAGGATTACAGTTAGACAGAAAAGAAAAAAGGAAAAAATAAATAAATATATAACACTTTGCTGATGCTCTGTGAGATGGGGCCACACGTGGGTCAGATTTTATGTCCACATAATTTTTCTATTAGTTTCAAAAGGCCAAATATCTGACAGTTAACTGCATAATGAGTATTTACAAATCAGTTTTGGATGCCTTTGCTCTTATTATTTTGACTGTTCTGAGATATTCATTTATCTAGTGGAAGCCATCTATCTAGTGCTCGAGGCATAGCACAACAACAGCTAAAAACTAATGCCAAATACTATTTTTAAACTTTGCAGCTACTAATTGAAAAGTGCACTTTCCTGTTTGAACTTTTTAAACTATTTTCAATTCTGTTATTCGTCTAAACAAAGAAAGGTTCATTAAAGTAAAGACAGCAAACTTCCCACAGGGTCCGCACAGGATCCAGCTATCCATATTTTCTAAGCTATCAATCTGGGAATTAAATAAATGTTCAAAGTAGTTCACTAGAAACCAATTTAAACTTTTTATTACAATCTACTTGCTTTTAGATTAGTGATATATCGTAACAGCACACACCTATACTTTTATTTGTGGGGAAATAATTAGGAATATAAACAAGAAATTGATTGAGAGGTGATCGGAGGCATGCAATAAGACTACACTTATAATAGCATTTTACTTTGATTTCCACATATCCATAATTATGGAACAGTGTCGGACCTGTGGGAAATGCACTTCTTGAGTATTATGTTTAAATGATCCAAGTTTAGAGTTTAAAACCTCTCATTTCCATCCATCTATCCACTTTCTTAACATCTTATCTAATTCAGGGTGACGGGGGTGCTGGAGATTATCCCAGCTGTCATGGGGCGAGAGGCGGGGTACACCCTGGACCCCAGCCTATCACAGGGCAACATCTGATGAATGTGCAGTAGTCAAATTAGAAAAAAACAGCAGCATTGAGAGTACACTGAGTGGTAAATATTAACTTAAAAAGTTATATTATTAAGAATTTTCCACCAGCATTCTTCTTTATTTGCAGCAACAGTGATGCTTTTTGCTGTAGTAATTTCTTTTTACTCTTTCCACTCTTGTTCCACTGGAGGTGGCATGCTATCAGTCGATTTTGGGCAGAAAAAGAGTTCACTGTTTCAAGTGGTGGTACTAACACCATCTTTTATGGGGTAAGAAGGAAACCTGGGTTAACAACCAATGTTGATAACCACTGTTCTGATACCTATTGTCTCTGTCTTGGATTTTATATTTTGTCAAGCCAGTGACAGGGAAAGACCCTGGCTATGTCAAATTTGCTCCATAGTACATCCGATTGACCTAAGAGAATAGACTATTAACATTAACAAGAAGCTTGATCACAAAGTGGAGAAAAATGATAAGTTGCATACAACTAAAGAAGTAAAGCTTTTCATTCATTCTGTTGTTGAAACAACAGGGTTATGATATGTGTTTTTTGCCTCGATGAATGCCTACAGTGCAGCTGGTGTGTAACATGTTACAACAGAACTATTAAGTAAGAGTCAGCAATAAAAAGGGGGGCTTGTTTACTTATGTCTCAAGATTTCCCTTGAACAGATCATTCTTAATCTTAGTGAAGATTATCTGGTCAGGCAGAGGTCGAATTTATAGAGAGAACTCACAAGTTAAACTTCTCATCCCAGACTGGGTTGAGGTTTCCAAAGATGGTCTTCGTCCTGCGTTTGGTCTTGCCCACTTGGACGGTCACATAAGGGTCGCTGGAGCCCGTTTTATCCTTGGCCTGTAAACCCTGTGCACTCATGACTGGAGACAGGAGATAGCTGGAGATCAGTGGAGGGTCATTTAAGTACCACAAGCTGCAAATACGTCATGGTTTTGAATTTTTACCTCAAGGAATAAATGTTACTTGTCCTGCTAAATTCTGTCTGGCATAAATAACACTGGTTAAATACACCAATCAGGCATAACATTATGACCACTTGCCTAATATTGTGTTTGTCCCCCTTTTGCTGACCATATGCAACAAACTGCGATGCACTGTGTATTCTGACACCTTTCTGTCAGAACCAGCATTAACTTCTTCAGCAATTTGAGCTACAGTAGCTCGTCTGTTGGATCGGACCACACGGGCCAGCCTTCGCTCCCAAAGTACATCAATGAGCCTTGGCCCCCCATGACCCTGTCGCCAGTTCACCACTGTTCTGTCCTTGGACCACTTTTGATAGATACTGACCACTGCAGACCAGTAACACCCCATAAGAGCTGCAGTTTTGGAGATGCTCTGACCCAGTCGTCTAGCCATCACAATTTGGCCCTCATCAAACTCGCTCAAATCCTTACACTTGCCCATTTTTCCTGCTTCTAACACGTCAACTTTGAGGACAAAATGTTCACTTGCTCCCTAATATATCCCACCCACTAAGAGATAATCAGTGTTATTCACTTGGCCTGTTAGTGGTCATAATGTTATGCCTGATCGGTGTATGCCCTCTTGAGCAGGACTGTATGTAAGATGGTGTCTCTCAAGCAATTTATGTAGTTATCACGCAAATTAAGCATAAAGAATTCATTCTTTTCTATAGGTCCTTTAGGCACTGAGAACATCCTTCAGTGTCTGCCTGTAAAACTGCACGTTTCTCACATCCCAACTAACGTGCAGTTGCTACTTAAAAAAATTATTGCCACACTCAGCCTGCAATAGCTGATGCAACAAAGCAGCTCTTTGGCTCCTTGACAACAGTCATTATTCATTCTTTTTTGTATATGTTGTCTATGGATTATCCCTTCCTACATCCAGGCTATATGAGGATTCCACCCCTGTGTTTATGCCCACTGCTTAGTTTCAGAGAAAGCTCATTGATTCCGAATTTTACTTCCACACACAGAGGAAGGTGCAGAGAAGGAGAGACAGTAGTATTTCACCACACCATAAAAGGGAAGAAGGACACTGTGGCATTAAATATGCATAAGTGACAGTCTAAATAATTCAGGGTACATATATATCCTTCAGCTCAATGCTGACAGAAGTTGGTGGGCAGGATAAAGAGGTTTGGGGAGCCATGGCCTGCATGCTTGCTCCAGGGGTACTCAAAATTCAATGCATCCTGTAGGAAAGGAGAGGTGTGAGACAGTGACATATGTGTAAAGGGGTCATATGTATGCTTAAGAGGAAATACTTGTTAAAATTAAACAATGGCAAGTAAACCCTCTGCCCTCACACCTTTTTATATAGCAATTCAGTCCAATACAAACCATGGAGTAAATGTCTAGATATGCAGATCTGAAGAAGTTATAAGCAGGGTTTGAACTTCATCACTCTCCTTGCTCAGTCTTTGCACAATTACTTCTGTAGCACTTCCCAAATCACAAATCCCTCTGAGGGAAGATTGCCTTAAAAGGGTATGTCACTACCCTCACTTGAACAGTCATGGTATCGTAATTCTGTCTATGAAAGCCATTTTTTTCGCTGATGCTTCATTTTGAATACCAACCAGGGGGAAATTTGGTGTTTCACAACATTTTAACCCAGAAGTAAATCTGTTTATAAAACTCAAATCCTATTGAATCCTGTCCATGAATCCTGTGTATCTGTGTTGGTTTAAATTTTCACAAGTGTACACAAAAAATAATTGAAACCAAGTCTGCATTACTGCCTCTTATGTACACTCCTGTGTAACAGTAAAAATGAGTGACTGAGAGAATTGCTAAATTTGGTGAGTATTTAATCACCTTGGAAACAGATTCCCTGTTATCAAGCTCTTTAACACAGAAATATGCTTAGGTTATCTCATTACCATACTGCCTGCCTGACATACCCAGCAGCATAAAGATGAAGTATGTTTTTAGTATGAAGAATAAATTCAGAAAAGAGGAGACTGAGTACATGTTTGGCTGCATATCTCCTTAACAACAAAAAGCAACATTATTATGAGATAATGTAAGAAATATAGATGAAGGAGAAAAAAGACATACTTTATCTTTATTGCAACATTGTTTGATGATGAGGTGCTCAGCACTTTCAAATGTAAAATTAGTTTAAGGGTGAATAAGGTTCAAATTTACAGTGCACATTCAGCAGATACAGAACACCTCATGCTCACTGTCTGTGCTACAGAGTCAATACCAGTCTGTTTTTATCTAATGAATGATAGAGTAAATAAATAACAACTCAATACCTACATTCTAAAACGGAGTATTCAATAATCCCCCCGGAAAATTGGCTGAGGTAACCATGGGTCTTTGTCATGTCTCTTTCACTCTTTTTTTTTCTCCTTTTCTGCTCTTCCAGTCCTCTGCCTGTTTCCCCTACATCTCTATTTGTCTCCTCACCCTCTCTGTTGCTATTTCTCTCTGCTGTATTGACACTGTGAGAAATGCAAGGTGGGCAATAAATGAGCTGGACCTGGCACAGTTGCCTAAGAGATGGATTGCTGTCCATGGCCAGGTTAAAAATATAACTTTCTGACCTTCTTTCAGAAGCCAGTTAACTAACATGGAACAAATCTTTAAACTCAGCGATTACAGTATGTATCCCAGATTCACTCTGCAGGATGATACAGCCCTAAACAGCTCAGTCATATCTAGATCTACCTTCAGCAAAGCATAGCAAGTCCCATACCAGATGAGTACCTTGAACCTTTGCACAGCTCTTTATATTTCATGCCTATGGCTTTATAGTTTTTTTTTTTTGTGTATTCCAGCAAAGAAAAGATACACAATGATACACAGCTGAGGTTATATAATCAAAGAGGGAGCTGTTTAGTTTTGGTTCCTCTCACTACGAAGGCCAATTAACAAAGAAAAAAAGAAGTTAGGTAAGACAAAAATCAACATTGATTCATATTAATTTTGCCTCTAAGATACCAACGAGAGAAAATATTCAGTCTTAGTTGTTAGATAATCATTATGCAACCTAAGAAACTGATAATCCACCTCCCAGCCCTGACCCCATCAACTCAGCACAATAAATATTTTCCATCTGAATATGCAGTGAAATCCTGTCAAACTGCACCCAGAGGCAAGACATTTTGACTGGCATTACTGAGAGAGCTTGAGGTGCTGCTTTTGGGGGTCTCATTTCCAAAGTATATTCAGCAAAGTTCTGTCAGTAGAGCTATATAACCGATTAGCGTAGTAGTGAAAAAGACATAAAGATCTCTGTCAGTGGCAGAAATTACTGTTCAACTATAATAATAAGTCATTATAGCCTCTTTATTACAACCTCTCAGATGCTTTGTACTTAATGTACCATCATTTAACATTTGGCAAGCATCATGGCAAACCTGATAAACTCTCCCACTGCTCAATTTGTGTCTTGTTTTTATTAGAGCTAGATAAAAACATTCAAGCTTTATCAAAAATACACAACTTCCTTCCTTGGCACATGAATCAAGTAGACAGTAGATGAGTGCAAGAATTTGTGTCCTAGTTTCTCAGCCATGTACAAGATGACCAGAAAAATCATTAATTATAGTATCTCCAGTAATAACCCTCACGGTATTACCAGCAAATTATCTCTCCCCAAACAAAAAGATCAATTTCTATTTCTGTATCTGATTAAATGTGGATTGCTGCTTGTGGTCTGGTGTCAGCGATTATTTATGAGTTGATACTAATTAGAATAACATTGCTTGTCATTTGAGATAGCCCCTGGCAGTTTTGTTGAGGTAGTAAAACTTCATATCACTGCTGGTATGGTATGACTCATTTTTGAAATTGATGATGAACTTTCTGGTACAATCAGAAATCAGGCTAACCTGTTATGCTGATTTTAGCAGACCACTTTGAGGTCCCATCCAACACAGCCTGCTTGGCTGTCTTCAGATGGCTGGTGAAGTCCTCCTTGGAGATGTGGAACATCTCCTGGATCACCTCAAACACTTCAGGGCAGTTCTTCTCCCTTATCTTCATACGTTCCTTCATAGCCATGATGATATTATGGGTCTTATCTTCTGCCCCGTGCTTGGAGCTCTTCTCCACTGCCCCTGAAAAAGGAGTTTAGGCTCAGTAGTCTGCCTACTATATATATAAATACTGAGCACTTTTCTTCGTGTCCTATCTTTGTTGCATTGACTAAACTTAGCTAATGTTACAGTCACATCGGGGAAAAGAGTGGTTGAAGACCACAGCACAACCAAAATTATTGCAACTGTGTGCAATGAATTTGCGATCTTGTTGTTTTTGAAATGGCTGCTTCAAAGATGGGGACCAGGCCTGCGACCCCTCACAGTCAGCTGCCATCTTCAAAGTGACTTTGGTGCGTCAAGATGGAGATAAAATGGCAATAAGATGGAGTCAGTCTGCTATGAGTCTTCTATCAGTTTGTGATTGAATGGGATCAAGTTGGAAATTACATGCAATCTGTTTGTGACAACGCAGCGATTAACTGTGATAAATCTGTGAAAATCACAAATCTGTTGCCATCTACATACATATAAATTTACATTACCTACTTAATATTCAGAGTCCAGCCAGAACCTCATTGACTGAAAGAGAAATTCCTCCACAAAGAGTGACGGAGATGCTGCAGGACAGCGATTTAACTGCAAAATGACATAAGCACCTGGCAACCTTGCTTTGATATACAAATATAACCAGAATGCAACCAGTTGGAAACCAGTTGAGCATAGACTGACTCAGACTGATTGCAAAGTGTTAGCAATCTGTCTTTGTTTATAAATTATACACCAATTATTTGCAAACCTTCACCAGTCGGTCCGAGTCTGACCACGATTGTTTGGAGAAAGGCTGCTTCCCACCAGGCGACCTGTGCAATCACCTTGTGATCAAAAGTGGTCGACAGTTGGTCGCCGCAACTACTTGCAATCATTTGCTGAATGCAAAAAAATTCAATGCAATCACCGGGCAACCACCGATTTTTCCTTGTCACAAGGTGTTTGCTGTCCTATTTTTAATCTGGTGTGACTGAGCCATTACATTGTTCTCTAAAATCAGCATCTCTAAGGGTGCGTGAAGAGTGAATTTTATGTATGTGTGTTTTTATGATTCTGAGCATGTGTGGCAAACAAAAATCAGCAATTCATGCAATAATGTTAGTGTGTGTGTGTGTGTGTGTGTGTGTGTATTTTATGTGTCTGCAAGACAAAAGAGGAAGTTGTAGCGGTTAATTTTCTATATCTGTTCACAGTATCATAGTGCATATCAGTAGTGCATTCATGAGTGCAGATTGAATGTGATAAAGATGAATCACAGTTTGAACTATAAAACGCTGTTATGTTAGTATGAACGTGTTATAAAACATTGAGTTTTATAACAGGCGGGGTGTAGCTAATCCACTTAGAGTGAGTGAGGATTGCCGTGAGGATCATCCTGAAGCTTCCATGTCACATTGTTCAAATTAGTCTACACGGTCACAACAGGGCTGTTGCTGATTGAAAAACCTGACTGGAGATTGTAATGAGTGCCAGTGAAGCTGTAGCGGTGACTGAAAGAGCAGTGTAAATGCACCATGTAGCTATGAGTGCAAGGACATATGTAACATGTGCTAAACAAACCCTTTTAACAGCTTTCACTTATACCGTAGGTCTTTATAAAACTGGGGCGAGAAAATAATTAAACCAAAAATAATGTCTGCACTGACCAGATTTTCAGAAGAAATATGTTTTTAGATGTTGCACATTGTAATAATTAATTTACTTAATGTTTATTAGCCAAAAAAAACAATTACATCATGTTGATTATGAATGCAAACTCAACACACACCCATGAACCACCATGCTACAACACCATACTACTTTACATTAATGAATTATTGGCTGTAAAATACAAAGCAGCAGTATGAGTGTACAAATGAATGTACTTTCTTACTCTGTAAACAATCTGCATTGAGCAGGTCCTGGCACTTCTCATGGCATTTAACACCACACTCAGAGCAGCGCATGCCCTGCCGGGCGATGCCCCACAGCAGACCTTCACACTCATGGCAGTAGGTGGGTGCAGTTGCTGTCCACACCTCGAAGTTATGGGGTGTTGTGGATGAAATTGGGTAGATCAATGCCTGGAGAGTTTTCTTGAAGACATGTAGTTTCTGAAAGAAAGAAAGGGCATTAAAAAAAGCTGAGTAATAATAATAAGGTATAAAGACAATGATGGAAAAGATGTTGGGCTGAGAGGAACAAAGAGATGCTGCTGACGTTGTTAAACTCTTGTGGCACCATAGGCCTGAGAAAATCAGATTTCATAACAACTTCAAAAGTTAATAAAAACAGGTAAACTGTTTTTCAGGTGTTCCATACAACTTCAGATCAGTACTCAAAAAGAGTAATACTTTTGCACCTGCTGTGGGAACACAACTGCGTGAAATCATAAAGCTTTAGTCAAAATTTTGAAGTTTAACTGAAACATAGCCTCAGTGGGTTGGATTCAAATTAAGGTGCATTCAGGACTGCCTGAAATTTACAACACACTTCTACATTAATCTTGGCAATTATATAACTTGACTAAAGAGCACTCTCATTCGGCACTGCAGCATTTTCAAGTTTCTTTCTTAGAGAAAAAATATCCCTCCCTTATTACCTTATTATCAATGGAGAAGTCAGCTGTAATAAATCAGCCTTACATCTCATTAAGCTTAGATTAACAGCATCCTTAGCCCACAAGCTTTGTTCGCATTGAGTGGTTTACTGGCTAAAGTGCTTCTAAACCAAATGCTAAATTCTACAGGACACCTGCCTAGACTGATTGCAGTGTAACAGAAGCCTCTTCAAATTGAATGCTTTACTGCAGCAGCCTTGCTATCCACAAGGACTAGAAAACTGGCAAGGCCTTGCCAATTTTTGAAGGCAGAATCAATGGATGCTGTAAATAAGGTTCTTAAAAGTGAGTATTATCCAGATTGAGAGAGAGAGAGAGAGAGAGAGAGAGAGAGAGGAGGGGGAGGGAGGGAGAAAGAGTATGAGATGTATTGCAGTTAAATAAATCTTCAAGAGGTACTTGTTCACCACCTCTACTGAGCTCCACTCCTCAGCCCTTCTTCTCCACCCCTCCCTCTGCTGTCAGCCTCCAGCGTGTTGACAATGTGCTTTAACACCTGAATGGTAGCTCTGCACTTTACCAAGACTGCTGCACTGCCTGCTGACACACATCGAGCTGGAAATACACACACTTCCTGAGATGATTAAATGACACCAGATGACAGGACAACACGGCTATCTAACATTGTGAAACTTTGCTGATACAACAGAGAGGCTGCTGAACCCTGGAGGACCTCTAATGAAACACAGTTGGAGACAGAGAGATTTCCGTTTTAATCTGAGGACGATGAGATGAAGCAGATGTCTGAGATTTAGCCACAACCTACACACTAGCTCCACTAGTGCCACACCCACAAGGCTCCTCTTCACTAAATTTAATACAGAAGTGCCTAATACTGACAGAGCCCACAGGAGATGAGTGAATCAAAATTTCTTTTAGAGAGATCTCACTATTAGTTTTTCTCAGTGAACTGACATAGCTGGTAAATAATTCATTTTCCTAATTTAACCACCAAGCAAATGTTTTGAGTAGCACTGAGAATGTGCAAAACTCAGTTTCTAAATGTACGTTTCTTCGGCCATTACATGAGTAATATTTTATTATTGGTTGCACTATCACTGTCTGTCGTTTTACATTTCCCTTCCTCTGTTGTCTCCTCACTCTCATTCCTGACACTGCATGTCACGCTGTGCAGCAGATGTGACTAGAGCGTCGCATGTGTGAGTCTCAAGTGTTAAACTGTGAGGTAACCCTGGTGATTCTGTGCAAGACACTACTAGAATTGATTGACAGCTGCAGCCTGTGCCTGAGAGCAACATGACAGAGAAGAATCTAATCTCTACTCCTCCTTTCACCCCTCCTTTTCAATTTCACCACCTATTGTCCTTGTCAACCCCTTCACTGACACAGCCATCCTGCTCATGCTGTTCCAGCCTTCTACATCTCTAATCTTTTGCATTAATTTGTCTACTGTCTCAGCTCTAACAAGGCTTTTTTGAGACACATCATCTAGGAATAAAATTTAGATAACTACAAGTATTTTAAACTCAGTGTCTAATGTGTGTCTGTCAGGGTAGATCTGAAAAACTGCATAAAGTTACTTGGGTCAAAATCACAAGCACTCATTTTAAAATCAATATAGGATATTTTCCTGCTAACAACCTGCCTGATTATATCTGAACTGACTTAAAGAAACACATCACATCTCATTTCCAGATACTCTTTGACCCGTGTCAGATCGTAGCTTCCTTCTTCCTTTGTAAAAGTCCCTGCCTTGTCTCAGCAGGTAAGCATGGCCTCACTTTATGTTGACAGTCACCGTTAAAAGGCTCGGGTGCTGAGATCACATGCAGCTCAGAACATTGAGTGGACATGCAGGCAGTTAGCCAGCCCACACATAATGTTCCTTTCTGCTCTAAAAAGCAGATGCATGGGAAACACGACACAGAAGGAAATAGCAGAGAGAGAGAGAAGCCTATATGTTATTAAAAATAAAATGAATCAAAATAAAATGCAATAAATTAAAACAGAAAAACTGGAAGGGGTAGTCCACACAAACAACAAGAGGAAGTAAGCACTCTAAATACAGTGAAACATTTCTCCAGGGAGGCAGATGTTCCTCATGGCTGCCTGAGTAGTGACATCAGGGCCAGGGGGTCAAAATGACAAATCACTCTTTGCCCTGATCTTCTCTCATTCTCTCCTAATTCCTGTCAATTTCTTACCCTTACTCGTCCATTCTCTTCTATCTCCCTAACTCCTCAACACTCTGAAACAGCATATGGTTGTTTCCTGAGTGCTCTCAGAGTTCTCACAAGGAAGCACTCTCCTGGACTTAATGCAGCAGATAAAACTCTGACATCTGCTCGTCCTACTTACCAAGACCTCACAATCTACAGCTCTGCTCAGAAGTCAGATCCCCCTGACCAATACTAAAACTTGTACTTGTTTACTCCTAATCAGAATACTGGACATCTACCCCTAATGTTCAAGTCCTGACAGTGTAGCAAAAGTTATTCAAGAATCAGCTCTCTCTCTACACCATGCTGCATCATTCACGTCATTTCTCCCTCATCTAGGTCATGAGTTGTTCATCCCTAAAGCTCCTTTAAAAAAAAAAAAAATCCATGTTCATTAGTAAGCAATCAAAACCCTGTCACCATAGGGAAACTGGGCATGTGGACCAAGAGGAACAAGTCAAGTGTGTGAAACATGAGTGATACGATCATCTACACAAATCAGTGTGCACAAATTGAGGGATGCATTGAGGGTCTTTTGAAAAGATGAAATCTTTGAGCAATATGTACAGAACGCATTTGAATCCAGTAATCTTGTAGGCTTAGGCATCCCCTTGTTGCACATCAGCGGATGTGAAATTGTCTGCTTGTTTGTCTTGCTGAGAAGCTGCTTTCTCCTGCTGTTTGCCTCCTGTTACACCGTCTTCCCTCTGGGAGGGAAGAATTGCAATCCATTAATGCAGAGAGAGCTTTAGAGGTCAACACAAAAGTGTCTCACACCATCGACTGAGACATTCTGCCCTTTCTTTGTATCTCAGTCATCCTCAATATACAGTGCTCATTATTAATTGTCAAAATAAAATGATAGGGCCACTGCTTAATTTCTGAACTGAGCAAAATTATCTAATGGAAGGAGGACAGAAATAAAGAGTAGCTGGTCACAAAGCCCAATTTATTAATCTGCACTTTAGACACACAGACAATGGCATGCTGCATGTGCATGTAAGAAATAAAGCGGCTTACTAATGCAGTCCACACATTTTCGAACTCTATGTTCCTGGCAACATGATCCCACACCCTGAAGTACAATGGCTGCAGCACACAGCACAGCTCTAAAAGTCTGTAAGTGTTCCAGTGTCATCCTTTCCAAACACCGCCCCCAAAAAATAATGACAAGATGGGTCCAGCACCCCTTGTCCCTGCAAAGCCCTCCATATTCCAGTAAGATGACATAATAAGAACACACCACAATAACCACATAATGACTTCCGCGTACTCACCAGTTCCTCGTTATTCAGGGTGGACCGGTTCACCAGAGCGAACGAGATGCCTGCCTTTCGAGCAGTTAGGGTCTAATGGAAGAAAGAAAAAAAAGGGATAAATTCACCAACCCATTTTACCTATCTGGACTTTTATGGAGTATTTCTCTGGATTTACACACAGCGTTAAGCTGCATGTGAAAGAGTGGTAATATTAATATTAACATTAAATGTAGAGCAGAATGAATACCGCAAATACATTTACTTTGGTAGTTCAGTTCAACATTATAAAAATATTTTTAGACATAGAATGTTTGGGGACAAAGGGAGTAAGCTTACCAAAGCCTGTAATATCCAAGAGATCATGAATAAAGAATGAAAGAAAAGAAAGAAAGAAATCGAATTAGACAAAGAGTAGGTGGGTGAACAGTGAAAGCACAAACAGCAGAGGAATTGAATTTATAATCCATAGTGAGCGCACAGGTGCCTCAACTGCCATGCAGGACTGCTGCTTAGGGCACAGAGCTCTAGAAAGATTCAACTATTTATCAAGAGAGATTAAACAGCCGTTGCATGATTCTTTATCCACTCATGCACTGGAAGTTACTAAACTGCAGTCATGCTTGACATTTATATTCAGTTTTCTGTTGGATGAAGCTTTGATCATATTTTCTGCTGTCTGCTCTGCACATTAGTTTGACACAAACAGAGAAACACATGACACACACACACTCATGTATGAGTGAAGCCAGCTGTACTGCACAACACCAACTCACACTCAGGCACACACACGCACACATCTGCCCAGACAGTCACAAACTTACTCGAACATAAACCAGTACACCCCCACACAAGGCACTCTCACAAACACTGACAGGGAACACACACACACACACTCACACTCACACTAATACACACATTTACGTAAATTAGCTGTCATATTAATATCCACTGAGTTTGGGTGAGCAGAGATTGATAAACATTTATCCCATACTGAGGGAAGTTACGTAACAGAGGAATGCAGACATGGACAGCTGACAATATTGGATCAGTCTTTACCACGACCCTCTTGTCTGTACAGCCCAGCTATGGTAAAGATCCATGGAAGCCATGGAGAATGTAGGAAGGAACGTGACCTCTACATGAACCGTGAGTGTTGATGTAAGTTTATCAACATGCACCAGCACTGCTGAGGTTGCTGCGGGCAATACAATAAGACCCTGTGTCCAGATGTTATCTATTCAGCTACAATATAGCATTCAGTGCTTTGTGAATCAATCTTCAACTTTTGTTGTTGTTGCTTATGTTTTTGCATCCCACCATAATGTGGGGGAGCTCTGCTGTCGGTTCCAATCAAACGCTGTTGCTGCCCTGAAGCAATCGCACAGCAAATGGGGGACACTGACAAAGGAGAGGCATGAAAGGGGACCAATTAGTTTGCTGACTACTGACTTCATCCCATGTGTAAAAGGCTTGCTCAGTGTCACTTTTACATGATTTAAAAGCCTCACACAGTTAAATCAGAAGTCAATGAAGTCTCTCGGATATATTTTTGGGTTGAGTTGTCAACATTTCAAGTTAAATAATTTTTCCACACCTGCCGAGCAACAAAAACAGCAAGAAAAATGGCGAGCATCGGCGAGGCTGAAATCTGACAACTCACTGAAAAATATTACCCATAGCTGTTATGGGTCTTTGTAGGAATGGCAAATATACACCAAAATCCAAAATAATTAAAAAACGACAACCCATACTTACCAAGACATTGTTGGTTATTAATTTCATGAGAGATATGGACAAATACAGCATCAACTCATGTTGTTCACCGTGATATAAACATTCATCAGCATCTATGTGCATGACATCAAGTTGCATTATTATTTTCATAAAAACTCATTCCGTATTATTTCAAAATAAAATCAATCAAGGAAGGGTATATGATTTAAAGAGTATATTAAGCAGTTTGTTTTAAGATTTAACTTGTGCTAATATTTGTATGGTTTTGGCTAAAAAAACATGAAGATGAGAAACAAACATATACAAGACAGACATACTGTGCAGTACATAGTGGACAGTGAACAGTTATAAACACACATGAATACTACTGGCATCACAACAGACTGTTGTCTTTCAGACAGACTAACCATGTGGCACAGTGCTAAAGTGGACTTGTCTGCAACATGCCTCTCTGCGGGATATGTTATGACACATTATGTTGCAATAAAAGCAAATGGTGGACCATCATAGTGATGCAATGTCTTAATGCCCTCTCCAGAATAATTAATCAAGCAACAGAGTTATGGCTAAGGTTACATTTAAAATTCTCAAAAGGCAGTGCTCTAAACAGAATCGCCACTGATTTAGGTGTTTGCTTTTATCACCAATCACCTCCTTATTGGTTTAATTTTACCACAGTGAATGTTTGACCTGAGGTCTAAATTTATTTTGAATAAAGTCGGGGTATTTTGAATTACAACAATCATAAGCTGTAAAAAAAACAAAAAACAACAAAAAAAAAACATAAAGTACAAAATCTAACTAAGTTAGGTTTTAATAACATATTCTTTCAGTTTATTATTTTACTACTAAGGACAGGATAACGCTGATAGACAAACACTGCCACTTTAAAGCACTGTAATGATATTTTTGTCCTCAGCAGGGGACCCCTGCTCATACTCACACAGAGAAGGATTCCACTACTGTGGTAAAACATGGGGTCACTTAGATAGATTTGACATAAATCACACATAACCTTGTTGAGGCAGATGACTCACCAGGTCTCGGACAAGAGGCACTGTCCTCTTGCGGCGTAAATCTGGCATGCTGTCAATACCATAAAGAATACTGCCAGCCCTGGAGAAGCAGACAGATTTAAGGTGTATTAATATCATAATAATGCCATGCTGTGGGAGACATTACTACAGTGAAAGGGGGAGCTTGATTTACAGAGCTGGCAAACACCATGGATCATGCCTCTTTCCTAACCTGTCTTACCCCCTTCCACTTTGCTTGTTGTGAACCAACACCAGAAACAGAAATAATCCCTTTCACCCTCTGCTGTACCCATAGACTCCCCCTCCTCCACGTTATCTAATTTATTTTTCCAGGATATACTAGCAGTGATGCCTATTACTGATATATATTACACCTGTTACAACTATTATTTATATACTATGAACGTATGTTGACTGTGAGATTTTGAATGTGAGGGCCCATTGCAGCAAAAACTATGCAAACTTGCTCCGTGCCTCAAAAATGGAAACTTTAAAGTTAGTTTTTGTCTGGTTACAACCCTTCAGCTCCAGTCATCTTGCTCTCTCTATCTTCCAACTCCCTTGTGCTCACTACTTTCCCACCAGTCTTGCTCCTTTCTCATGAGGCTCTCAGTGGCATCACCTCAACTGTCACTCAAAGATTTTACAATGACCTCAACATAACATCGAGGCCCCAATGCCTCCACACAGATAAAGCTCCTCAAGCTTTTCTGTCAGCAGTCTCAACGACATCGGTGATTTGACCCTAAAGATACGCAGTGTGACAAACTGCACAGTCCTTTGCCTCATCCGAGAGACCCAGGCTTTCATTGCCTTAATGCACAGTGTATCCTGTAGATAGCTGCATAGTCATGGTACTCAATGGGATAATTGAGGCTAAATGTGTTAGCTTATCCCTCTTCACATATACAGTATATCACAGCAGTTGGATTCATATGCTTGCATGGAGAGTTGCAAGAAAAAAAAAATTAATGTCTTAGTAAGAAGTCTATCAAATAGATGACACACGTAAATGTTGTGAAGTCATCAGGCATTATGGATATTAAGTTTCTCCAAATCCTTTATGAAAGGCCTCTGGGCACTTATTCAGGCAGTTATTTTGAAGCATTATCCAAATTAACTTTCATTTCAACTGTCATAGGAAAATAAAAACTGCATGTATAGAATAACAAGTCTAATTTGATTGAAAAAAAACTTCTTGAAAAGTCTGCAGACTTTGCCCCCAAATAAATTTTTTTTCCACTGGAAGTTATACTTCTACCACCATCTTTGCTATTGTGGAATTTTCCTATAGATTTTATTCAGGATTCTTTGAGTGCCATGTTTCTCTTAAAATGCCTCTGTCTTTTCCCTGTGTTATTTCACAAAACAGCATGGAAGCATGGTACTTTAATTGGGTCTGCATGCCAGAGAAGCAGCATGCCTGTAGCCTTTCAGCTACAGGTGAGTCAGCATGAGGGTATGAAACAGCACAGCAGCTCCGATTTGAGTAATTGTGAACCAATCAGATCAGTAAGTGAGCCACCACTCACCCCCCAGTCTGCAAGCCGAGCACTTTGGGATCCAAAACACTGCGAGGCTGCAGAGAGAAGAAACCAGTGTAAAACAAGAACTACAAAGAAAAAGAACTCAAGCAAGCACAAGGCAAATGGGAGAAACTTTGAAAAAGAAGAAATAAACGCTATAACAAAAAGTACCTGGGAAAATAGGTGCAATAGGAGGTCAGTTCAGGACAAGATAAATGATGGGAGTGGAAGAATACAGCACAGGGAGAAGAGAGGAAAGCACCACAGGCAAAAGACCAAATTATTCCACATCAGTGTAGTTTGTGGGCTGAGTTTTGCCGCTCTCTGCGCTTCAGGCCACATTTGCCTATTGTGTAATGCTCCCTTCTCACTGACCAAATATCAAATTTGAAATATGTATCATTTTCTGAAAAAAGATGAATAAAGGGATAACCACCATAAGGGGACATGCTGCATTCTCTTTCATACCTACAAATATCACTTTGATCTATCCACCAAAAACAAAACACACACACACACTCACAAATACACCCAGGTAGATGTGTCACACACACATTATAAACTCCACATTCACAAAAACACACATGCACATGCAAGGAAATCACAGGTGTCCAATTATCTGATGATAAACAGTGGCTTAAAACCTGAGTATCCAAAGCACTGGTGTCTGAAAGAAGAAAATGACAACAAGAACATGAAGAGTTAGAAAGGATCAACTCACTAGAAAATGTAAACACTTACTTAGGACACTAATCTATTATTACCGCCAGATTACACAATTCTGTTTTGCCAAACAATTTATGCAGAAATGGAGAGAGAGAGTCAACACTTCAGGGAGAATAACTATGACCAGAGAAATACTAGCATATATAGTAGAATCAGGAGAGAGCTGTTACAAAACAGAAGGCTCCCAGCTAAAGGTTGATATGTGAAGATCATTCCTCTGGCATAGAATATTTTAAATAAATGCAGCATGAAAAAAAAGATGCCTTTGATCGATAACATTACCTGAGTAAACACTCGCAGTCAGGAAGACATGGGACATTAGGTAAGCATAAGCGGTTGGTATCATGTTGCTGTTTTAGAGACAAACTGCAACAGGGCAAGCCCTTTCAATAAGTAAGACTGCAGAGGTGTAATTACTGTGCTATTGATCCATAGGTGATAAATGGCAGCATAAACATGATCTAATGTGTTACAAACAGAAAACAGCTGTTTACAAGAGAGAGCTCAAACTGCCAATCTGATTAAAACGACACACCTACAGTTGATTTTGCTGTTACTGAATCAATAACAGAGGGAGAATTTAAAAGAATTTAAGATAATGTAATTTTACCTACTTGATTTTGTTTTGTCTGTGTACTTAAGCATTAGCACTTGTTGAAATGCAAAATATTAATTAATACCTATAGTTTTAAACTTGCACATTAATTAAAAACCCAGTAGACACCTTTATCCAGACTGTTTTATGGTGTTATTAAAGTTTTATGATGAGTTGGTGTCATGGAAGCATTGGTCATTTAAAAGCATTAAAAATGTATTCTGCTCAAGATTGCATAAATTCTTGAAAAGGTTGATTTTTGTAGAGAAACACTGGTACAGCTATGACAATATATCGTTACTGTGTCGGATGACTCAAAAAACTGAACATATGCAGAAAAAAAACTACACACAAAGACGAGCTAAGCTGCCAGTGGGTACCATGGACAGCGATCAACTAAGCTACTTTCTGCACAGCTATACAAGATAGAGCCATCTTCTCTACCTGCAAGTCTGCAGCTGCACTAGATAAAGCCAGAGCACAAAGATAGTCTATAGGCTGCTGATATAAACCTCATTTCACAGGTGTCTTAAATCTGTGGAACAAAAATGTAACAGATTGGTAGGAAACCTCTGTGTGTGTGCTGTGGGCAAACAGCAGCAGTAAATCCTGCATTACAGTGCTGACACACATGGTCACACCATACATAGATCAGGGCTCCCTGGAGCAGAAAAGCTTCACGTAGCTTTTAGTATTACCAGGACTGAACAAAGCCCCTACACACCCAAGAACGTGTGTTGTTCTGCAGACACCTTCAAGTATAGGTTTAAACAGAAACGAGCTAGCGTGTCTGTGCATTTTTACTGATGTTTTGAGCCTACGGCGTAGTGAGTTTGCCATGATCACGGCCCAACGCTCTGAGTGCATAAGGGCATGAGAACATTTCCAAGCAGCTCATGAAAGACAGAGGAAATTGAGATAATAAAGTGGCGCTGATCATGTGACAGTCTCTCAAAACCTCTCTCCTTACTCTGAAGTTCAGGATTCACGTGAGTGTTATGAATACGAGGAAAATTGTAAATAAACAAATCCCAAATGTATATGGCTGTTTAATGTGCTCTTAAAAGCTAAAGCCTAAAAGCTTTAACCAGTTTTGTGGCAGGGAGTACTGAATAAATCTGACATTAACATTACTTAGATAACATCTGTGGCCATATTGTATTGCTTTTCCAATATACAGTATCATGCCTTACTCCATGAGCATGTATGTTTGGCTATCTTGCCTTCATCAGGAGCTTGTCACTATTCTTAAAGCGTTGTATATTGATGTTAGGCAACATTTTTGGTTTCAGTAGATCCACATACCCCGTATCACATACCATCATCTTACTGTGGGCTTTAACCCTGAGTTTGAGTTCAATACCAATACCATCTAATGCTTTAGTCACAGATTTACATTTTGCTTGTGTATGAAGTGCAGTTTTTCTAAATGCCTGGACCAGACCAGAACATAATTTAGTGCTAACAGACATTTGGCAAATTCTGCACAGATTTTCCTCAAAGGAGGCGACTGGAACTAAGCATGTAGCAGCAGTACTGGGAACAGTGCATTGCTGCGCAAGAAGATGATCTTCAGTGAATGTGCAGCCTAATTTAAATCCGATCTTTCCCTTTAATGGGCACAGTTTCAGTAGGATTTAATTGCAACTTTCACTGTACAAATTATTATATGATGTATCAGCCCCAGATACCTGAGGGTAGCGATAAGCCCTGAATGACAGGCAGCACCTTGCCTTAACTGTATAATAATAGGGTCTTTTTACAACAGTCATTTGAACATATTATTTCTGTGTAAAAACAGGTATAATTAGTAACATTACTTATGGCCCTGCTACATTTAGATGGGCTAGGTCCCTGGTATTGTGCTTGCTGGCTTAACTGAAATGGTTTACATGCTATGGAATGGTTGGCACACTAAATAGAATGAGACCATAATTAATTTTATGAATTATCCCTGTGTTTTCCTTTCTACAACATGCCAAAATGGCTGCTGTGAAAATGACCTATTACTGAGCTAAATTTGAATTCAACTTACAGCCCCTCACACTGGTTGACACTGAAACAGCTGGCACTCACTGCCAATGAGCTAAATTCTATGATGAAGTGAGTGACAAAATTTAAAATACTCTTGGCAAAATTTTTAAAAGCACTTCATTTTTATTGATATTTTTCATTATTTATTTTTGTTGTAATTCACCACCAACACAGTGTTGGAGAAAAACAAATATTACATAATATAATAATAAGTTTATTTGTTTATCATCTATGTATAATGATTATGTATTTGTGGAGATTCACTTTTGCACATAGCAAAATAGCTGTCTATATATGTCTGTTGTTAGGATGACGAACATTTACACAATTTAAAATATGCTAGATGGCAGAAAAATGTTTGGTGAGTTTTACATTTTTTACAATACACTCAGGTTGGTGGGACATATACAGATGAGTACAAAAACATTTCATATTATCAGCTGTCAAGTAAAAGCCACATCTTTAATAATCTCACAAATGACTTTATGGGAAAATACATCTGTAGCAAAACATGATAGAAAAGAGAAATGTGTGCAGTGGGAGGCTGCAGCCTAATGGCTCTGGTGAAATATATTTCAAAGTGACATATGAATGTCTTGAGTGCCTGTGCAACCAATTTATTCACTGCTTGTGCCTCTGATGACTCAAACAATACCACATGACTAGACCACTTCCCACTATAGAAGAAAACGCATCAACTACATTATATTTGCAATATTAGCACTCACTGTTCCCCTCAGCTCCTATTTTTTCACAAATATGACTAAGTCTTTGAGGCAGGCTAATGTCAGCGGGTTCATTCACTTCAATATTACAGTGCAAAAGTAGAATCCCTGAAGGAGTGAACAAGGAATAGAGAAAAAAAAAAGGGGGGGGGGGGGGGGAAAAGGGGTAAAAAAAAGC